>RDPX01000252.1:624089-653346 GCA_003991215.1 Morbakka virulenta
TTTAAGTTTAGTTACGTATAACTCAATTGGAGTTTTTTCTTCGAAATATCTCTCGGTCACTCGTACTAAAGAATCAGAGAGATTTGCATATTCTCAACAAAGATGAAAACATGAAGGCTAAATTAAGCTGCAAAGGTATTTGGACGCGCTTAGGGGTACTTTAGATAGATTAGATAGAGCACTAAACACCGGTTTTAGAGTTGCTGACAACTACATTTTAACATTTACGCAAAACAAGATAGGGCTTAGTGCTTACTGCGATAAACTAATTGTTGCAGAGGATGGGATACACACATCACCTTTATACTATAAACAAAGCAATGAGGACACAATAGGACCCGACAGGACTGTGGACGGTCTTCGAAAGTTTGCCATACATTCCCTTATATAATATATAACCTTGTTTTACCATGCTGTGCATAATTCATAATTTTATGGTTGGTGTGACCCTGTTCTGATGATTTCTTAAAAATACGGGCATAAAACCCACTGCATACGACTTACCAGCTCTTAAAACAAAAAACTGTAAAAGGAAATTTAAAAGCACAACTTGGATAAATTACCGCTAAGGTTTTGAAAGTGTTCCCCACCCCCCACCCCCTCCCCCCCCCATGACTGGATACTCAAAAGTTTTGGCATTTATGAGATCTCTCCGGTAATCTCCAACCTTTAAAGAAAAATATGACAGGTTGGAATACGCGTCTTCTTCTTTCACATTCAACGAGTACTAATTAGTCTAATAATATCAGAACTAAACGAGACATTTTTAAGAGAGACTCCCTTTCTCCCCTTCTATTTTATATGTCTTTGATTCCTCTTTCTAATGAATTGAATAACACTTGATATGGGTGAAAGATCGTTGAGAAAATTATCAATCCCCTTTTTCGTATGGACGACTTGAAGTTATTTGCCACAAATGATCGTGAATTAGAAGGTCTCCTTACTACTGTTAAAGAATTCAGTAATGAAATCGGCATGAACTTTGGCTTGGACAAATGCCCCAAAGCGACTTTTTTTATTAAGAGGCAAACTCTGTCTTACTTCATCCATAAACCTTGTTATCAACACTACCCTTGAAGCTTTAGATCCAGACGGAATTTACAAATATATGGCACTATGCCAATACGGAAGATAAGATCCGTAAAGAATATTATAGACGCGTGAGAATGGTCCTTAAAACAGAGTCAAATGTAAAGAAAAGAATAGAAGCTATTAATACGCTTGCTGTTCCTGTCGTCCAGTATATCATTAACTGGAACTTGTTTTATTTGCAAAGAATGGATGTTAAAACCAGAAAATTACTTACAGCAAACAACATGGTACAACCCAAACCAGACGTTGACCGCCTGTAGTTGCCAAGACGCGAGGGAGGAAGAGGGTTGATTCAGCTAGAACTGGCCTATAAGACCACCACCATAGGCATGGATAAATATTTAGACTCTACTAATGATTGAATGTTATACCTCATTTTCAACCATAAAAATGGTAAAAGCCTGCGCTCAAATTGTAAAGAAGCTTAGAAGTTTGAGAATGAATTTGGAATCGACCGTCGAGAGCCTGTCGAACCAAAACTTCCAGCACTAAAAGCTGCAAAAACTGTCAAACAGAAGACTAAAAAGATCGGAAACCAAAATCTTTCTGGTAAATGGATGCAGAAATCCCAGCGGGTTCAATATGTTCTTCGGAGTCGCAATGCTGATGTTGACCAAAATGATACCCATCAGTGGCTCCGACGTTCAAGTTTGAAGGCATATACCAAAGGCTTCATAACCGCAGCTCAACCGCTGTTGCACTGAATTTCAAATACATTTCCTGTAAACAATATTGTTGATTTGTATCATATTTTGCCCACACATTAGAGTGCATTCATCTGTAGCCAGTTCAGTACACTTGGCAAGCTCAAGGTAGCAAGCATGAAGAAACATAACTAGGGTGATGAAAATTGCTTCTTAATTGCCAGAATCCAGACAAAAAATCATTCCCAGAAAAGTTATGAATATTGCTTTTTGCGTCTTGCTACAATAGCGAACCATAAAACAACACTGCTTTTTTGTTCTACTGTCAGTGTTTTCGTCTATAATAAGAGAATATGGCACATCTTGAAGGCCAATAATTAATTTGATGTTTATCACTGAACACAAAACATTCTAGGCAGAACACTTGATTCAGTTCATGGATATATTCTTCTTAGATACATCATAGAAAATTTCACCAAGATGATCGATTGTTGAAATGCTCGAGTGGCAAGCATTGTGAAGTGATAGCCTCAGCCCAAGCAACCTTGATGCTTTTGATGTTTTCGTTTGGACTTTTTGGTGAACATCCAATGTCAAAAAGTATCCTTGAATTACAAACGGGCAGGACATTCTTCATGTACTTTCCTACGTCAGCATGAGCGCAAAGATGTCTTTTATAGCAAAGAATTGCAGATTTGCAGAGCTTTGATGCCGCTTTTGTAATATCTCCCGGTACTCGCTTCAACTAGGATTTTGATTTCACGTCCTTGTCCCAATCAATGCAACGGTGCTTCTCATATTTAGCCCACTTGTCCATTTTGTAACTCTTAAATTTATGCTGGTGAATCTGAAAGTTGAAATGGATTTGAAGGAGTATCAACGGCTTTCTGGGTGGCTAATTTCCCGGGCATAGTGCCATCCTGTAAACAATGAATAATGACAGGAGTTCTACAAATTTCATTACGGCATCTTCCTGATAACTGCTAAGCTGTCGGCCAAAAGGGATATTTCGAAAGCAATGCAATAGCATCGTGTTTCTCTCTTTTTCTAGAAGCTCAAATGTGTGAAACTACAATTGTGGGAAACGGCAATCATGCACCTTACAATACAATTGTGCGATCAAAGCCACTGGCCGTTTTTCCACTGAGACTACTTAAGAAGACTTGACTTGACTTAACTTGACTTAGTTGCATAACCCTAGTTATCGGGTCCTCGCACATTCCCTTGATACAACTTCACTCCATTTTGCTCGGTCTTTGGCTTTACGTTCAATTGTCAGTAGAGGGATGCCAAGATCACATCAAATTTGGGCTGACCATTTCTTGTGTGGTCTTCCCCGTTTTCTTTGGCCTGGGAATTCTTCTTTGCATGATTTTCTCACATGGCTGAAATCAACACGTCTATTCACATGTCCGAACCAGTTCATTCTGCTTAAGTAGACAGACTCCTTAAATAGCATTTGTTTCAAAGTAGAGAAGTATATTTATACAGCACAGCCCCCTTAAATTTCAAAATAAGATAAGGGAGCAAAATGTGACAACAGGTGTTTTTTGTTAAGTGATCGAGAATAAAAACTGTCTACTTTTTTGTATCGCTGAAAAGAGAGAAGTCGAAACAAGGCAGAAAAAAAAATCAAATAATCAAATAATTGAAAACTGTTGAAGTAAATATTGATGGCATCTTCCTTCCACAGTCCATATCATTTCCTTCCTTTTACTTTGGACCATGAAATTCTGGAAATCGATGTTGGTTCCAAGAGGTTATCAAAATGTCATTGAAGTAGTCTCACGCTGTATTTATATGTCTCCTTAAATTATTATTACGTTATCTTATGTAAACATTAAGTTAAGTAAACACCTCTATTTTTATGCAGCACATAAGGTCTGCCAACGAAAGTAGTCTCCGTACAAAAAACAGCCATTGTACTGCACCACCTATACTAACCATGAACGTGTTTCATTACTTGTCGATTTACATCACTGAGTATCCTACAATTTGCCCACAAATTGCACACCCACCCAACGGGAAAACCCCCCACAGTTAACCCCCCAGCCAAACTGGACGGAAAAACCGCTCAACTCGGAGCCCTGATTTTACCTGCGCTATCAATGAAGGTATGTCTGGTTATGGTGTTTACAAATCCTTCTTTGTCATCCAGCCCCACCCAGTACAGTCAGAACTAATTATTTAATTTCCCGTTCGTGCGGATTACTGTTTTCCGGTCCTCTGTCTGCACGATGTCTGAGATTCTCCATGTCATACTTCCGAAAACTCTCACATGCTGAAAAGTTGAAAAAGATGGAAGCGGAAGTGCTATTATGATAATAACGATAACAATGACAATGACAATAATAATAATAATAAATATATGTAATATAATAATAATATGACCGCAAAATATTTTATACCAATGACAAAGAAATTTTGCCTGCAATATACTGGATTCTTCGTTGCCCCTCATTGCCATTGTCTCATTTATTTACTGTTGAGACTTGGTTATCTGATGAAAAAATGCAAGTGAAAAATTGAGGTACAGTCTTCGCAGGAAGTGACAACTAAATATGCTTCTGTTTTGTAGTTTCTGTCCGCTGTTGCACATCTTTTCTCTTGTTTGTACAAAAAGCACTCAAAACAAACAAATTGATTCCAGAAAAATAAGGCCTTGTACGAAATAACTAACGAACAGTATCTATCTCTACAGATTCTGAACCATAGATGGCGCCTCTTAGGACACGTTTTACGTCTCAACAGTGACACACCTGCAAGAAAATCTATGGTACAGTATTTCGCAGAATCAACCAAATCCAAATTTCCAGGTAGACCACGTATAGCACTACCTTTACTGATTAATAAAGACATTGGTCGAGCTGTTACAAACAAAACTCTCACATTTAATGATATTGTATCCTTCAAATGAACCAATGACCTTCAAAAACTGTTAAATATTGCCCAAGATAGAAGTTTGTGGAAACGGTTTAGCATAGAAGTATTCGCAGCTGCACAAGCAGAAAAGNGGCGCCTCGTTAGGACACGTTTTACGTCTCAACAGTGACACACCTGCAAGAAAATCTATGGTACAGTATTTCGCAGAATCAACCAAATCCAAATTTCCAGGTAGACCACGTATAGCACTACCTTTACTGATTAATAAAGACATTGGTCGAGCTGTTACAAACAAAACTCTCACATTTAATGATATTGTATCCTTCAAATGAACCAATGACCTTCAAAAACTGTTAAATATTGCCCAAGATAGAAGTTTGTGGAAACGGTTTAGCATAGAAGTATTCGCAGCTGCACAAGCAGAAAAGCTGCAATCTAATTGAGGCTTGGATGCGGACAGTGCATAGTATAGTATAGACAGCAGGGTTTGGGGCTGCGCGCTGGAGAAGGAAAAAGAGGGAATGGGGGCAATCATAGAATTCAAGAGAGCGATTTTCCTCTAAAAAAAACAACAAATGAACTTCTTGAAACTTGTCTACACACCAAAAATAAGCTAATGTATTTCGATCCTGTATTACCTGCATTTACACATTTCCACTCATTTATATCTCAGGGACTTGAAGTCCTTATGGTATAAAAGCAATCCAACCCTAAACAATAATCCTTTAAAATAGTATTGCTCCAAGACCCTTACATTTTACCAAAACCCGAAACTGTTATTCCATTTTTTCAAAAGAAAATTGAAAGGAGACCATTTTTCATATTGTGACTCTGGTAGGGAAAGAGAGGAAGTACCAAGAGCTCTTTTTCATTATCAAATCATTTTTATAATTTTATAACTGGCGGTTAAATTTTGGGTCAATTAATTTTTTTGGATGACCCGAAACTGCGGGTTTCGTTGGTCACTTCTGCACGAAGTCAGGGTATAAAACTGAGAGCATTTGTTTGAAGACTCATGCACATCCTCGACTCAATTCTGCTCGCTGTGTTGATTCTGCCTGGATCAAACAACCACGTGGGCGCACGATCATTGCACATGGTCACTTTTGCTCGTTTAATTTTGAGTTGATAATCTAATTAACCAAACATATTTTACAAAAATCTTCTCTGTGCTTTTATTGTTCAGGTTTGGGATTATATTGACCCAGCGTTGTAATAGTTTCCGCCTTTAACGACGAATAACAATTCTAAAACAACCTTTAATCTGTTTTATTGAGTGAAAGAACAACATTCAATGCATGACTGACCAAGCAATGTTATTGAATTTTGAGATGAATTAAACTCTTCCCTCAAAAGGGGATTTCCCTTCTTCATTCCACATTTCCACATTCTTGGAAAATGCATCTTTGGAAAACAAAGTATGTAAAGTAAAAAAATATATTATGCCACCTCAAAGGCCAAAGACCAGCGACCAAACTTCACATTTATCCTTGTTTGATTGCCCTGGTGCATTTCTCGATTTTCCTCAGCTTTTCGAATATCACCTTCAGCGACATGCTCAAGTAACACTACCATGAAGCACAACCGGTCTGCATTATCAACTTTTCAGTAAAAGATCCAAAACAGACCATCTTTTATCCTAAGAACTGTCATATTTTTATCCTTTCCCATCATGCCCTGCCTTCTTGTTTGCATAAACCAACAAGATGATACGCCAAAGTCTCTTTAACTTGAAATACCAGCTTTTTTCACTTCCTTCCCGAATTTATTTTCCGAATTTATTTTAAATATTAAATTCTATCAATTTTGAAAGCTCGAAACTCGAGAGAACAAGCTCACGAGAATGATTTTTAAAACTAAAGAGAGTTAACAACTCTCTTTGGTCAGTTTAAAGTAGGGCTTTCCCTACCAAAGCAGAGTTTCGTGAAAAACGTTAAGTACTCTTAACAAAAACTCTCTAAGCGAAAAGAAGGACCCTAATAATCATTAAAGAGAAATTTAATTTTTTATTTTACCAGTTTTTCTCACTGGTGCTCAATGTACGTGATTTAACACCACATCCACCACTTTCAGTGTGGCTGCACATGACCGCAATCTCTGGAAGCTTATTCACTTCGGTGCACCATCTGCAATCTGAAGGAACTCACCCTTTAGCTTGAAAGAAATGAGGTTGAGGCAGATCCAACTTTGACAAAAAATAGATACGCATATTTCGTCTGTCATGAGCTTTGGACTGGCTGGTTTTTGGCTTTCTCACATGAAATAGTATTTTCTACTATAAAATCTTTTCAGTTGCTGGGAACGTCTGGTTAACTTAACGAACTATGTGTTGCAGGTTAAAAGCTATATTCTTTTTGAAAAATTAAAACTCCAATTATCTTGGTCTTGTTACTATCCCAGTGGCTCTGAAGAAAGTAGTTTCATTTTTTCAATGCACCTCAAAAACTTCACACAACCTAATCTGCACCCTAAAGTCGAGCATTGCTGACCTTTAAACACTTAAATTTTTTAAACTCTTCGTCTTTATGTCCAAAAAAGTAATAATTATAGTTAGGTTATCTCAAGAGCATGGAAGAAAGCTACAGCCCAACATGAACGAAAAAGCTGGTCTGTTCTTCACCTGAAGCTGCAAGATAATGCGGTTTCTGTGTTCATGTAAGTCGTGCTGTGTGCGTTGATCAAAGCACGTAACCAAAGGGTGGTGATAGTGTTACTGACAGATAAGAATCACAGAGGTAATAGCTGTACATAAACTCCCCAGGGAAAGCTGCGAAGGTTTTACTTTGGCAAGAAGTCCTGTTTTAGCATTGAAATGACCCCCCGTTTAAGAAATTACCCGTGTTCGACCAACAAATGTTTTCGACAACGTGAGAACACTCAAATTACAAGAACCATTGAAACTCTTGGTTTCATTCATCGCGGGCGAATCTAATCTTGTTAATAATACTAGAAAACAGCAACTTCAAATTTATTACTGAAATTCAAAGTATTTCAAACAATCGCATACTATTGTATCCGTTAATATTATGACTAAACCCTTCATTAATTTTATTACCCTTCGCACCAGTTGTGACTTTTTCTTACTGGCCTCCCAGTTTAGTTTTCGGAAAGTCTTGAGGTTTTGTTTCCTCTTTTCATCTGGTAATGAAATCCAACAACGACTGAGTCGTGGGAGTGATTACACAATGACCTCGCCACTGAGACGACATAAAGCCAGACAACAACTTATTTGTGAGTGGGCCTGTGTTTCTTTGCATGACATTCTCAACATTCTTTCTTTCCGGGCTACGGCTTCGACTGGACTGACAACCCTGAAATGGTGTGTTAAATGGTTTGTTTTTCATGACGCCTTCATTGAAGCATTTACCTGCTGGCTTAACCTGCGAGCATGCAAAACGGCCTTTTTGGCTAGCTCATGTGGAATGGGTTTCAATTTCAGTATTGCCCACTTGTCTGCCGTGTTTTCCCTGTTGCCAAAACTACAAGGTGTTCCAAATCCGGTATGTATTCATGCTCCCCCTTTTCAACTGAGGGTAAAAAAAGTACCATCTCAAAACGTCAAATTTCCAATTGTTTCGCGGTATGCTCAACTCGAGCAAAATGACAAGACGACTACTTCACCTAGTTTGTTGAGTTCGAATGAACTTTCTCGGTTGAGTTACTCTAGAACCAGCAATGCGCGTGATCTCTTCTATTACTGCACCCCAAACCCGACCCATCTCAAACAACAAAAACAATAACAATGGCCGGAATGCTCACGAGCCACTCAAGTACAATTTGAATTGAAACAGCCTGTCAGATTGTTAGTGCAAAATCAGATTGTTTTTACTATAATACAAATTACATTGCAACGTGTACCACATTATCAACTTAAGCAGCACATATTTCTATCAACATTCTACAGGAACGAATTTTTACAATACTGTAACGCAGCTTTAACGGCAATTCATTTAAAGAATAATTTACAAGAAAATACCTTACGAGTTCCGACATCCTGAGCCTGTGGCGTACCACCATATTTACAAATTATCAACAAAATGATTTACAATGATAATCACCATGCTCGAAAGTTCTCATTTGGCTTACCAAAAAAGTTCTTTCCTTTCTGGAGTCCCAATTTACTGTTTGAAAAACAGCTCTCTTTTCTTACTTTTCGAAGAAAAAGGATGTCCATGGGGGGATATTTAACGACAGCTGTTTCTGAAAGCTTGTTCCCAAATGTCGTTTCTGGTGTAACTTGGTGAAGAACTGGAACTTATCGAACCATTCAAACTTCCGCTTTGCGAAGAACCCACCCTCATCGTTGGTGCAGACCTTGTGAAAGATCCACTGGACAACTTCTTCGTGATAGTTATTGGTGCGGTTCTGGACGCTGGTGAGCCGTACGGAGATTCTGTGCAAGTTTGTGATCTCGTCGTTCTTGATCCACCCTTTCCGTGAATATCATCAGCTCCATCCAAAGGAAAATATTCAGAAGCACTCGAATGTGAATCCAAGTTTTGTCCTTCCTTTTTATTTTTGCCCCAAGGCTTAAACAAACCAAACGGTGATCTTGCAGCCATTGTGTGTGTATCCTACGTCTTTCAGAGTGAACAGTAATAGGTATTAACGATCTGTGTGAATTCGAAACAACAAACTTCACTGTTTACTCTAACCGAACGTCTGAAAACTGAACTGATCAATGAATGTGGTTGGCAGTTAAATCGCTGTGCAAACCTGTCAATAAAGCACATGAGAAATCACCACAAAATCACAGGGTTTTTTGCGGTGCCTTTGTTTTGAATGATATCATTTTTCCGAAGGGGATGCCCCTTGTCATAGGGGAAAGCAAGTTTCAATTAAAAACAATCCAGTGATTGTTTACTTTTTTTCGCTCACGGACAAGAATGGAACTTTGATATCATGAATGTAGCTTGTGATTGGAAATGAAATCTGATGAAATCTGGTGAAATCTGGTAGTTAGTTTTTAAATGACCGCAGAGCAGATGTTTTTTGAAACAATTAAGGCCCAAATTCAGCAAGAGCTATAAAACAGGTTTCTGCTAGTTTTCTGCTGTTTCTACTGAAATAGTATTCCAGTCAGGTTGGCCCAAAAAAGGTGGCCATATAAAAGGGGAGTAAGGGAGAGACACATTTCATATTTTAGTGTTTTTGGGTGGGAGAAAAAAGGAATCGCGTTCTTAACTTAGAAAATGTCGTGTTAAGGAAGTAGATTTATAGTAGAAGCTTCACATTTATCCATAAATTTTAATTCAGCTGAGTACAATAATTGCTCGCTCTCTCTCTCTCTCTCTCTCTCTCTCTCTCTCTCTCTCTCTCTCTCTCTACACGTACTACCAAAAGAGTGTTAAAAACAAAATTTCAAAGTGGTGTGTTGTTGGGCAACGTGGGTGGTAGCCTAAGAATTATTTGACGAAAGCTATTTTGCTGAGCTGTTTGTAAGCAATTTTAACGATCACCATCCTGTGAGCTTTTCTTGCGCACTCTGTTAACCCCTCCTTTTTCAGATGACGTCAGGCATCTGGTTTCCCACAGTCCTGCCACTATTTCATTTCATTTGAAACAATTCCCTTTTCTTCAATGTATGGACTTGCCCCGACGCCTCAAAGTTGGAAGGGCTTCCCCCAAAGACAAATTGTTGTTCAAACCTTTGAATCACCTTTGAATTAATAATTAGTGATAACATAAAGACTTTGAGAATTTTAATTTTATAAGGTTCTGAATACTTAATATATTCCTTTTTGATGCTAATTAAAACCAGTCTTTCCCTGTCAGGTTTATTTAATCGTTTTCTTCATTTTTTTATTTTCATGTTAAAAATGTATCAAATTTACCGTTAACGATGCTCGTGTTTGTTTCAAGGAAGTTACCACGTTTTTCAAAAAGAACGTTTTTAAAACGAAATTAAAAACTCATATGAAACGCAAAAAAACGTAAGAGTCACGAGTGACAGATAACATTTTTTGTCCATCTGCGAAATTGAAAATGAAGGTCAAATCAATCCCAGTTCGGCGGGCAGATTAAGAGCAGAACGACAGTTGTTGACGTGGCTAAACAAACACACCATTCATCACAAGTTTAAAGTACGTGTTCTGTTCCCCCATTTTGATAAAAATTCATCAAGTGGGACATCTATTGAAGAATTCTGTTCAAAGTGCAAGGTAATAAAAATGAGAAATTAGAATAGAAAATTAATTGTTTACTCTTGGAAAACTCTAAACTCAAGGTATTCCCATGTTGTAGTACTAAATCACACTTATATCACAATGAGTGGTACTGTTGCACTTAAATATTTTTATTGTAATAACTATTATCCTCAAGATGTTGCGATGAAATAATGTTTTCAAAATTTAATAGTCCTGGGCGTGTAACATATTGCTGCACGGAATTATGTTTTTCAACTGCAACACTTTCAAAGAAATAACAGCTGGTTGATAATAATTTGTGGTCATATCGTTGAAGAACTGCTGACATTCGAATTCTCTGTCTTGAGAAACAAGCTCCCAGCAACTCAGCGTAAGAGTCGCGTCTTCGGATCCTGCCTGGTACAATTTTCATTCTTAAAATTTCCAATATTTAATGTACTATGAACTCTTGGATTGATTGTCATTGTCACGTTTTCGTCTGGAAATTATCCTCTGTGTTCCTTTGCAACCACTTTATACGCAGAAGGTAAGACTCAAAATCAAATGTAGTCAATAATATTGATTTAAAAATACACAGTTTACCTTATTATGATCACTAAATAACATAAATCTTCGATTTAGTGGCGCCATTTGAGTAGGCACCTCAGTCGAATAATCCCCACCCCCTCCGTAAAAAAACTGTCAACAATAATCTCAAATTAGTCACAATCCTTGACTGTATCTTTTAAAAAATGATGATATATGTCAAGTTAAGCATCAAAACGTTGGGTTTTTTTTTTATCTGTCAGCAAACTAAAATTTCAACTGAAAGAAAGAATCTGGAGGTTTGATTAAATTGGGGGCTGTCTTTGACTGTCAATGCAAAATGGCTGTACTGCTTCTTTCTTTTCTTCAAATGGAAGTCCAAAATTTTTAACGTCTTTTGACTTTCAGTTTGAGCTCTGCTCCTCGCAGGCACAACTAAACCGACTTCCCTATATATATAAAGAGAAAAACATACAGATAAAGACGGCAAAGTGTTTTAGCGAAAGAAGACATTACTTACTAGTTTTGGATACCCTTTGTTAACTGTAACCAAATCCGATAACAGAATTGAGTCCGAGAGTCTTGCAGAGGTACATTTGAAATGTTCAAGTCGCAAGAGCAAAGTTTTTACTCAGCCTGTATGTCGTCTTTGTCTATTTGGAAATCTTTCCAAATAGACGAAGACGACATACAGGCTGAGTGCTCAACGTTTAGAATGGTGAAGGATTTCTTAGATGAAGACAAAGATGAGATCCGTAAAAATTGCCCTATTACTCAGGTATACAAATCAATCAGCAATATCTCTAAATTTAATTGGTGGATAAGAAAAGTGTCAACAAAAGGAGTGTTTCCTTTGACGACAAATCAGCCCTGTAGGTAGCAGATCCATTTTTGTTCTGGCAAGCTTATAACAAGAGGAATTACTATCCATTTCAATATCCAGCTCAATCTGTCAAGAGGAATACATCCACGGACAACATATGTGGCTCTGTTAGCTCTAGGGAAGAGGCTGGAAAGCTGATACAAGAAATAACCAAGGTATTAGTAAGGGGTGAATTCACTTTGAAAATCTTCTTTTTTTCGTCTTTTGGCTGTTCCCGTCAGGGGCTGCCATAGTGAATCATCTTCTTCTTCTTTCTCTTTCGGCTGCTCCCGTCAGGGGTCGCCACAGCGGATCATGCATCTCCATTTGGTACGGTCCTCAGCGTCCTCTCTTCTCACTCCCAGCGCCCTCATGTACTCTTCAATTGCATCCATGTAACGTCTCCTTGGTCTTCCTCTTTTGCTCCTCCCAGGCAGATGCATCTCTAACATTCTTCTTCCGATATAGTTCTCGCCATAGTGGATCATACGCCTCCATTTAATCCGGTCAGCAGTGTCTTCTCTTCTCACTCCTATCGCCTTTATGTCTTCTTCAATTGCGTCCATGTATCGTATCCTTGATCTTCCTCTCTTCCTTCTCCTGGGCAGATGCATTTCAAACTTTCTTCTTCCGATTCACTTTGAAAACATGGATATCTAATGAGCTTTACCTCCAAATAATACAGGCATTGACAGGAGACAACACGAGAAAAGATATCGGTATCAAGCAGAGAAGATTTGGGAAACAGTGTAAGATCCAGACAATGACGAGATTACTTTCAAAGTCAAGAATATGAAGGACGAACAACTCAAAAAGATAGTTATTCTTAGTCGAATCGCACAGATCTTTGATCCCATTAGTCTTGCTACCGCATTCATGATCCGTACCGAGATTGGTGTGCAAAAGCTGTGATAAAAATATTTGATCTGGGATGATTCTGCATGTGAAGAGAATCAAGCATAGTAGTAGAGATATTTTTGTTAATATTGCATCAGAGGAGCAAGAAAGGCCAGTATGACAAGAGAGGCAAGAGGGGTAAGCGGGGCAAGTAGGACAAGAGGGGCAATGGGGGTAAAAGGAGCAATTAGGACAAGAGGGGCAATCGGGGTAAGAGGGGAATTGAGGGTAGGAGGGGAAAATAGGAAAAGAGGGGCAATGGAGCCAGAGGGGCAAATACGACAAGAGGGCCCAGAGAGGAAAGAGGGGCAAGTAGTATAAGAGGGCCAAGAGGGGTAAGAAGGACAAGTAGGACAAGAAGAGCAAGACAGGCAATGGGGTTAAGAGGTGCAAGTAGGACAAGAGGAGCGAGAGGGGTAAGAGGGGTAAGACAGGTAAGAGGGGTAAGAGGGACATTAGGAGGGACAGAGAGGGGAAGTGAAGGACGGTGTGCGACAGTCAGGGACAGTGAGGCGGAACAGTGACGTGAAAAGGGGCGTTCCCGACTCCTAATTTGTAAATGTTTGGGCTTTTTTTCTTTTTCTTTCTTTTCGTTTCGTACACAGTAGAGTAGAAGGGGAGAATAAGATAGGAGAAAAGACTAAACGCGCCCAAGGTAGGCGTGCAAAAACTTATACATTAAAAAACTATCAAATTGTTAACTTATCAACTTATAAACTTATAAAGTCTTACATAAATAATTATAATTCTATCAAAGTATAAAGTATAAAACGACAAAATAACGCGATAAACATCACCTGCCATTATCATAGCACTAGAAGACAGCCTAGAACATTTCAAAGGCATTGTATTAAGAATTAGTGCATTACACGACACATGTTTCACATAATACGTAAATCCATTTTTTTAATATTTATTTAACTCACTCCATTATAGTAAGATTTTATACCATCCTTATTCAATGAGCAGGTGCTATAGTTATTCAATATTTTATCAGTGGTTATAAAGACCATGCCCAGCTGGTACTAGCATCTTCTGTTGTACTAATCAACATATCCCTCTCTCTTGTCCCGAGGTGTAATTCTAATAGTGAAATGTCAAGTGTCGAAAGTTTCGACCGACTACATTTCCAGCAATAACCAAGTCACACAACAGCGACAACGCTTAACCTACGCTTCATAGCATTTAATATTTCAAACTTAAGAATTTGTAGAAGAACACATTGAACAGCACTGCCGCAGCTCTTCATGAATTCTCTGTTATTTGGATAGCCAATAGCTATAAGTTATTGTTATTCAGTATTCCTCATTTATAATCGTACAAGTCATCACAACAGTTGCTTCGATAGATTAGCCAATAAACATTATGAGCTAATAGTCGATTTTTTGATTCCCTTTTTTTTCTTTAACGCAGAGCCAGGCCTAACCCAGTTGGAGAGATTTTGATAAACCCAGTCATCCCTGTTACGGTCTTTACAGGCCAAAAGGAATCTTTTGTACTTTGCACGGGTAAGAACAACGTTTATTTTCCTGCCTCAAACGTTCAACAATATTCGAACAAAGTGAGTCTGACAATAGAGTAGTGTATTGTAGTAAAACGAACAGTTGGTCATGGAGGCTAACGAAACTTGCCAAACGGTAGCTTGGTCAAATTGGTGATAAAATGCTCCACCGGTAAGAAATCTGCAAGATCACTGGTGCATGATGTGCAGCAGTTATTTGGCCGCAATTATATGTTACGCCAAGAGGTAAATTGATTTATTTCTCCCAACTCGAATTTTGGAAAATGAGTATATTTCCACCTAGAAGCCCTCCTTTCTGGTTTGTGTACTGTTATATATCTTGAAGCCTGACAGACTCAGCAGATTTAAACTTAATGATCATTCATGTCGTCAATATTTCTGACGTCAAAATTGTATGGATCAATGCAAGTTTCTCTCTTTTATTACCATTATGCTTAGTGCCTATAGCTCTTGTGTCATTTTGTAACAAACAGATATGGATAGTAAAGCAGTGCCATTTCAGTTATAATGAACTGATTTTGACTAAATATTCGACTAAAGTTAAGCCTGTATATTGTTTGTATCGATATTTCAAAAGTAGGTCGGATGAGATAATGTCATGTTATTGGTACTATTTACAAAGTTTTGGACATGTCTGAACAGTTACTCGACATTTCACAAAGGATTATCTTGAAGAACAAGTTTAAGAACAAAAATTTCTTACACAGTGAACTGTTACTGATTATAAACATAGAGGCTTTTCAAGTCTCCCTTACTCAACCATCCCCAAGTCTTATCCCAATCAACGGCTCCATTTTCTTCTAAGAATTGTCCATTCAATCTTTTCTCCTTCCACTCTTTTATCATCTCAACCTTTCCCTCTCTCTTAAAAGCTTCTGGGTCCTTACATTCTTCTCTTTTCAAAAGACCTTGATTTTTAACCATCTGGAGCATCTCCTCTCTACTATTTAAAATGTTCCATGCTAAATTATTTTCTTCAGCTCTTGCGCATTTCTCGACACTAATCAGTCCTCTTCCACCTTCTTTTCTCTTTACATACAACCTTGCAACGTCACCTTTTGGATTTAAGCTTTTGTGCATGGTAATTAGTTTTCTTGTCCTCCTATCAACCTCTTCTAGTTCGTTTTTCGTCCAAATGATTCCTGTTACCTTATTTCCCCCCTGCAATTTTGATTTCAAAATTAGTCTTACCCTCCTAATGTACTCTTTCCGGAAAGATTCTTTAACTATACCCTCCTTAATCTTATCGGACTCAATAATACCAAGGTAGTTGTAACCATTCTGGTCGACTTCTTTTATAATGTTTCCATCAGTGAAGCTTAAGCCTTCATTTTTAATCACCTTTCCTCTTTTCAACACCAGGACACCACACTTTTGAAATCCGAATTCCATCCCAATATCTTTGCTAAATGCGTGTACAGTAGACACTAAACTGTCGATCTCATTTTCGTTTTTCGAAAACAACTTTAAATCGTCCATGAAAAGCAAATGGTTGATTTTCACAGTCCCTAAGGTGTATCCAGTACCCATCTTTCTTAGTATACTGGAGAGATGAATCATGCAAATTACGAACAACAAGGGAAACAGACTATGCCCTTGGAATATACCTCACCTGATGTCAACCTCGCATTACTTTTCACCACATGCTGTTAAGAGTGTCTTCCATTTNCCAGACCACCACACCTTTGAAATCCGAATTCCATCCCAATATCTTTGCTAAATGCGTGTACAGTAGACACTAAACTGTCGATCTCATTTTCGTTTTTCGAAAACAACTTTAAATCGTCCATGAAAAGCAAATGGTTGATATTCACAGTCCCTAAGGTGTATCCAGTACCCATCTTTCTTAGTATACTGGAGAGATGAATCATGCAAATTACGAACAACAAGGGAAACAGACTATGCCCTTGGAATATACCTCACCTGATGTCAACCTCGCATTACTTTTCACCACATGCTGTTAAGAGTGTCTTCCATTTTTCCATGGACTCATTAATAAACTTTATGATGTTTTCGCATACATTTAGCAGTTTTAGACATTCAATTATATAGGAGTGCGGGATCCACGCCATTGCCAGATTTTTGTGCCTTCTCTTACACTCCTTCATAATGGGTTTATCAATGATGAGTTGGTCTTTAGTACCCCCACTTTTCTTTCTGCAACCTTTTTGCTCGGCAGGGAACATCTCATTCTCTTCCAGGTATTTATAAATATTATCAGAAATAATACTCGTCATTAGTTTCCACATTAGTGGTAGACAGGAAATGGGTCTGAAGTTTCCTACTTCGATCTTTTTGGATCTTTTTGGCAAAGGACAGTTCTGTCATTGGTGAACCAATCAGGAATTGACTCATTATCATTAACCAGCTCGTTCATTTGATGGGCAATACAGCTATGGAGTGTTGTCAGATGTTTCAGCCAGTATCCGTGAACCCCATCTGGCCCCGGTGCTTTCCAATTGGATATCCGCTTAACTTGTTCTTTTAGCAGAAGTTCAGAAATCATCAAGTTGTCCTGTTGTACATCTTTCTTTTCTTCTTTCAATTTTTGAAGCCATTCCGCTTCTGAATTGTGCTTCTTTTTTTTCCCCCATATATCTGACCAGAATGCCTTACTTTCCTCGGCATCTGGTATGATCTTCTCAGCTTTCTCAGACGCATTTAACTCTTGATAAACTTCCTTTGATCTTGACTGGACGTTTTATTAAGTCTAAATTTATGGCTTCTCTCATCATACCTTTTGAGTTTGTGAGATTTTGCAATTACTCTCTGATTTAGTTCTTCATTAACCAGATTAATTCCTTTTGCTTTAATCCTATATTTTGCTCTAATGCAGATTACTTATTCTGTCTAATATTCTCATCGTTCTTCTTCCTTTTCAATATATTAATATGCTTTCGAATCTCATCAATTGACTGATTGTCTGATCCTTCGCTCCCACCAGGGTTCTTTGGGTGTTCTCCTTTCATTTGTTAAGGTTCTTTAACCAAGCTTTCCAACAATGTAAATCAACGTTGCAAAGATCAGGCATTCGTTTCAGTTATGGTGTTTGTCTTAACATGGGCTATCACTTCATTAACACTTTTGGTAACGTCTGCTAACGTTTTTCTGTCTGCTTTCTTCGATCCTGGGGAAAAGGGTTTACCGTTTCATTCATTATGGCGCATATTTGGTCTATTATCTGTTGTTTTTCCTCTGTTCTCTCTGCATTGTGTTCATCATCAAACTCTGCTGGCATTTCAGGTAAGTTGACGTCGTCACGCAGGTCTACATCAAGCTCAGGTTCAGATTGTGCTACAGCATTATCCTGATCTACATCTTCAATGTTAACAACTCAGTTTCTGTCTCCTTTCTAAGACACTTCTTTTAATCATTTCAATCTCCACCTGGAATAGTAGCTCGTTTTTCCTCATGGACCTAGCCTGATTGCATAAATTCTGTTCACTGATGCCAAATAAGCCTCTTTCCTTCCGAACGCGATGCATCCTCTGCCTACATCCTCGCATAGGTTTACCATCCTCATTTACTGGATCACTTAGAAAGTAGCACTCCATTACAGCTACGTTTTATTCTTTGTTCCACTCTTTCATTCTTTGTTGCCTCAATCACGCCGTTATTTTCATTCATTTCATTTGACATTTTTACACTCGTTTGAGGATTAGTGATTTTAAGGTTACAAACAATGTATAAGAATGCCCAATTAGAAAGTACCAGGTATGGATGGAGTGCAAGGATTCTTGTTGAAAAAATTAACATCACTGCATAAGAGAACTGTAGAACAACTATCCCTGATTGTGAACGGAGACACTAGTTTGCCACATTGGCTAACATTAGGAGGGAGAATTTTATTTCTTAAAGATTTCAAAAAAAGGGAATGCATTTGAGAATTTCCGACCAATATCCTGCCCTCCTATGATGTGGAAATTGTTAACAGGGGTTATTGGCAATGGTAAAAAAAGAAGCATTTTGACGGGAAAAAAAGATTTGTTACCAAAAGAACAAAAGGGTTGTCGTCGAAGAACTAGAGGTACCAAAGATCAGTTATTGATAGACATGGCAATATTAATAGATTGTAAAAGACGGCACACACACATGGCATTGGCTTGACCGAAGCACCAATTTTTGCGGCACAAGAGCACACTTTGATGACAAATGTGGTTAAATTTAACATTGAGAAAACAAGGAGCAGTCCGTTATGCACATTGTGTGGTGAAAAGAGTGAATCAGTCATCCATCTCGTATGTGGATGCAAAGTATTAGCACAGGAGGAATATGAAAGGAGACATGACAACATTGCTAGCATTGTGCACTGGATGCTCTGTGAGATTTCTTAGATTTCTGAGATTTCTTACCGTGGAGCATTTTATCACCAATTTGACCAAGCTACCGTTTGGCAAGTTTCGTTAGCCTCCATGACCAACTGTTCTTTTTACTACAATACACTACCCTATTATGTATAAGCGTAACCCTCTTTTAATGGTTGATGTAGACTTGACCCAAGTCCACATCATTCATAAAAGACTATCTGATATAGCCCTGCTTAAGTATTTCGAATGCTCATGCCATTGGTTAAAGAGTGAAGGTAACTTTTACTCTGTAAATGAACATTTTGAAGAAATGCGACTGCATGACAATGATTCACATGGTCCAAAAAATATTTTTATTTGGGACCATGGTATCTCAAGAGAACGTTGCAGGAAAGGTATGGAGACAAAGTACTATTGGCCACGGTTTTAAATCCAACGCGGATAGTATAAAAAATGATACTTAACAACCTGAACGTACAACACTGACAAGGAATCAACCAGAATTTTAAAAACAACAGCACAACTTGTACGGTCTGCAAATATGGCCGAACAACCATCTGATGAAGTGACTGGTGATACAAACTGCAACAAAAAATGGGATTCTCGGCTGCTGAGAACATTTCTTGAGTCATTAACAAACGAGCTAACGCAGGCTAGTATTGATCGGACCATGATTTAATAGTTCAGCCAAGATCTTCTTTGCCTCCAATTTTATTTGATAATATTGTCGAATTTGACCATGCATTTCGATCTGTGGCGAAATCAACCCGCCTATTCGCTAGTTCAGGATACAAAAATCGAAGTTACAGAAACAACGCAAAAAGTCGACTTACTTGGTTTTCAACATATCATTCCAATATTACAACTTGCTACAACATGTAGGCACATGCCTGTTTAAGCGACAACTAACTCTTTATAAGGGTTAGAACTTTACAATCATTAAAATATCAACCAATAAGAAAAAATAATAACAGGAAATAACTAAGATAAATTTACAATAAATTTTCCCGACAGCACAGCCCGCCCGGACGGAACACTTCTTCAAGATCCGTGTCTTGAGGCATTTGCGGAAATAATTAGCCACAACACGAAACAAAAGAAAAACACGATGAATGAAACTGACCTAGAACTAAAAATGATTCTTAAATGAATGAAACTTATTTCCTATCATACTAATGCTAATTATAAAACTATAACGCAAAGACAAATGCCGCAGGGTTTTCCTAACATCCCCCCCCCCTCCTTGACACACTAAGTGTCAAGCATGAGTTTGGACTTCCAAAACGCATCCTTTGCTGCCGCTCTGGGTAATGGATTTCTTTTCCCATTCGCACGCTCTACTGGTATGTTATCTTCTTTCTCATTGCTTCCACCACTTCCCCTACAAACAATGACATCATTCACTTTAGTCACTCCCAAATTCTCAATACGTTTCTTAAAATTAACACTCCCTTTCAAATTCTTCTGTCTATCTAAAATCCATACTCTTTCTGCTTCTTCAAGTTCTTTTACATCAAACCTTCCAATCTCCAAATCATTCCCCTCTTTTTTCCTTTTAAGATTCCTCACAAATCGTTTAATATATGCTGTCACTTTTAGTAATCTATCTAACCTACTAAATTTAGCAATATCAATCACAATACTCACTCCTTTAGGCTCCTCTTCTACTGTAACTAATACATTTACCCTCTTACATTCAACTTCTGTTTCCCCAGATTTGTGAAGATCTAATTTGTTTGGCCATTGATCCTCCTCCTTCTTCAACCATTCAGGCCCTTCCCACCAAAGCTTACTATCCTTTAAGTGGCTTGCTGTAACTCCTCTGGAACCTACGTCTCCTGGGTTCTCATTCCCTGGGACATTCCCCCATCCCTCCTTTTTAGAGAGCTGCAAAATTTCATTTACCCTGTGCTGGACAAACTGTTTCCACTCTCCATTGTTAAAAATCCAATAGAGGGCAGTTTTGCTGTCAAGCCAATAATGAATACTGTCAACTTTTACTTCAAATTCCAGGGCCTTAACCACAGTATCCATCAGTGTTGCTAGAATCCTAGCAGACATAAGTTCCAGGCGAGGGATACTAAGCTTTGTCAATGGAGCTGCTCGTGATTTTGCACACAATAACTTAGTATACGTGCTTTGACTGGATTTGCAGACAAGGTATACCATTGCACAATATGCTTTCTTACTTGCATCTGCAAACCCGTGAAACTGGTAACTTTCCCCCCAATCACCCTGATGCTTATCAAGAAAACACCTAGGGAAGGTAATTGTTTTAATACTCACAAGGTCTTTCAACCATAACTCCCATCTGGAAAACTGATCTCTAGGCAATGGGTCATCCCATCCTAGTTTAGCTACACAAAGCTCTTGAAAAATAATTTTTGCAGTGATTCAAATTGGACTGATTAACCCTTGTGGGTCAAATAGTGAGGCTTGGGTACTCAAGATACTACTTTTAGTTGGGTATGGATACTGTTCAATTCTTTCCCTATCTTACCTAAATCAAATTCTAGGGTGTCTTTTTCATAATCCCAAGTTAAACCTAGCACTTTCCTTTTTCCCAATGACTCATTCGGTAAGCCTAAAGTCTCCTTAGCATAGAAGGTACCAACATCAAGTTCACTCACCCTTTCCTCTTCTCTCTTTGCAATCTCTCTTGCTAGCCCCTTATCATTAGTTTTCCATTTCCGGAGGGTAAATCTCCCACTCTTCAGTCTTTTCTTGGCCTTCTCATACAAGGAAAGGGCTTCAACAGTGTCCTTACACCCCGTTACCAGGTCATCAACAAAGAACCCCCCTAACAACTTCTTTACAAATATAGGGTCTTGTTCCTCATACTCCCTAATGTGATGTTGTAACACAGCATTAAGGAGAAAAGGTCACGAATTGCATCTAAAAATTACCCTCTGAAAACGAAGTACAATTATTTCAGGTTCTGAGGCATGAATATCTTTTAGCCATAAAAACCTGAGGCAATCTCTGTCCTCTAGGTGCACCTTAATATTTAAAAATGCTTGGGCAATGTCACTTACCAAGGCTACTGGATTTGCTCTAAACCTAAAAAGAACATCAAAAATTAAGGGTATTAAGGCAGGGCCAACATGAAGACAATCATTTAATGATATCCCTGTTTTGCCTCTGCATGAGGCATCATAAACAATTCGCAGCTTAGTGGTTTCTGCGTTCTCTCGTATCACTGCCCTGTGAGGAAGGTAGTGGGTCTTGGAGGCAGATTACATTTCTGAAACCTGTTCTACAATACACTCTTTCACCTGCTGAGAAATGACCTCATTGTACTTTTCAAGGAGGTCTGGTGTTTTCCTTAGCTTATCTACAGTACCTTTTAACCTGGCTAAACTGTTTGCATAATTTGAAGACCTTCCATGGCAGTCCAACAGAATACCTTTTTCCTACGAAAATGATGTTTTCAATAACACTAGTATGCACATCTTCCTTTGTCCTTATGCCAATACTATCTAAATCCCATAATTTACTCAAACATGCATCAACACTAGTACCTTCTGTGTTAGTCAAACATGAAACAGGATTAAGCAAAACATTTACATTGCAATTAATGTTAACAGAATTATTACTTTTTAATGGTCCTGATAAAACTCATCCAATGTGTGTCTTCACAGCCACTGGTTCTCCAGGCCCCCGTCGTATCACTTCCCCTTCCTGGAAGGCCCAAATGTAATCTGAGCCTACCAGGCATCCAACCTCTAAGTTGTCATGTCTACTGACATCTGAGAAGAAAATGTTGGTGAGATGGGGATAATCTTTCTTTATATACTCAACATGAATGTTTGGAATATTCGCAATATCCTGCACAACAAATGCTTCAATCCTTACCTTTTTCTTACCATGCAAGGGTCCTAAGGAAAACTAAACGACATCTCTCATCTCAATCTTAGCTTCTCTCCTCCCAAAAGCTTTAATTCCCAACTGCTTGCAAACCTAATCTTTCTACTGTCTTGGCTGTTATAAAACTCTTTCAACTACCTGAATCAAATAAAACTCTTACTTTTCCTTCTTCTTTATCATTCACTTTAGCCAAGGCAGTTTGCAAGGCTACACCCCCTTCTGAACCAGTATTACCAACGTATGCACTCGCATTGGGATTTAATGTGCTGGCATTAGGCTGTGCATCCTTACCATTATCCCTATGAAGAAAGCTAGAGCAGATACTAACATGATATTTACCCTTACACAACTTGCAAATACTTCTAGACCTACACTTAAAGGCTTTGTGGCCTGAATTTAAACAGATAAAACATCTACAATATTTAAAAAGGGTATTCTTACGGTCCTTGGGATCCTTAACTACATCGCATTTATTTGCTGAATGTTCTTCACATAAGCAAAATGGGCATTACCGTGCACGTTCTTCATTCCCATTTGAAACCAGAGCAGAAGCAGTTGCAGGTCCATTGCTTTTAATCCGGTTTTGCTGCACTATTTGTCCCTTCACTCCACCACTAAGAATGTGTCCGTCCAAAACATCCAGCTCCTATTCTAAGGCTTCCAACATATCATCAACGTTCTACTCCATGTGATTTGTGCCAAACCGGATCATGTTATTACTCAACGACTGTGGTGCTTTATCCATAAGCACAGGAACAACAACACTTGAGTAAGATCCTTTCTCAACTCCTTGTGCCTCCAATGACCGGAAATGAGTTTCAATTTGATCTCTCAAATGAAGTAAATTCTCCATGTTGTTTTCGCTGAAAACTGGGGACAAGTTAATTAGCTCATTAATGTGTGCTCTCTTAATAGCTCCTGGCCTCGCGTATCATTTAATCAGAAGGTTTATAGCTGCGTCATAATCTGCCTCTGTCATGGAAAATCCTGTAACCACGCTATTTGCTGGTTCCTCCAAATAGCATCTCAAATACTTAAATTTATCGACTTTGGCAAGATCTTGATCGTCATGAACGGCGCTCTTAAAATGAGTCCCAAAACTCAGCCCATTCGGCGACCTTCCCAGTGAACTTTTTGAGCTCCAGCTTGGGTAATTTTACTTTTCTACTACAAGTTGCAATTTGACTACCAGCTGAACTTATTGACTCTTTCAATTTACTCCTTTCCAAAGAATGACTTTTCTCCTCTGCTCTTGAACTAATCGAAACGTTACAGACATTTTGTTCAATTCCTTGTAGGGCATCTTTGATTAATACTAGTCCGTGTGTGACCTCTTCCATTACTTCACTTGCCTCGGTGGCTTCTTTATCGCAGTCCTTCTCATCATCTCCGTTTTCGATCATTAAATTTAGAATTTTATTGTCCAATTCTTTGATAATATTTTCTTTCCCTTTAAGTCCATCTGATATTGTTTTAACTTTAATCTACAACGATCATCAGCTTCTGTGTCCAAGTAGTTACTTATCTTGTTCAATAACCTTGTTGTGGTCCCACGGTGACTTTTACGCTTTTTTCTCAAGTTTACAACGTCCTCCATTCTGTAAAATCTACTCTATCCGGCTCGGTGGCTAGCTATGAGAAGAGGGGGTTAAATAAGGGCAAAACGTTTTTTGCTAGTAAGACATTGGGGCTGAAATTATGCCCCGTCTGCAACAAATCCCACCCAGTATGGGCATGTGGAAAGCTGAAAGCATTAGCAATGAGCAAGAGGTTGGAAGCTGCTAAAAGGTTTAATTTGTGTTTTAGATGTCTCGGTGATAGCTACAAAGGCAATACGTGCCCACGAACAAAAGAATGTGGTATTGATGGCTGCACAAACAATCATCACAGGCTATTACATCAACAAAAAGATAAAAAACCTGAAGATGATAAAGAAAGTAAACAAAATGTAGATAGGTTGACTGCATTGTTACATTGTCCCGATGAGGGGGAGCAACAGCAGTCGAGAGCTACAGATGCAAGAAACATTCACATAGATAAGTCTTGCCAAGCACCAAGAACTGTACCAGTGACTCTAAATCATAAAGGAAAAACAATACTGGTAAATGCTCTTTTAGATTATGATAGCTCTGCAACATACATTAATAGTAGTATTGCAATGGAACTTGGCCTGCATGGGAATACAGAAGAGACCATAGTGCAGGTTCTAAATGGCCAAGCAAAAGTATTTCAGACTATGCCAGTAGAATGCAGATTAAAGAGCATAGATAAAGCAGTAGACATTAATATATGTGCAAAAATACTGGACAGTGTCACTAGTGATTTACAAATAGTAGATTGGAGGAGATATTGCAGCCAGTGGCCACATTTGCAAGACATAACCTTCCCAAAATGTGGAAGAAAAGTAAAAGTTGATCTATTGATAGGCCTTGATTATTCAGATCTACATAAATCCTTACAAGAGGTTTATGGTAAACCAGATGAACCTATTGCGAGGTTGACACTACTAGGATGGCCTTGTGTTGGAGTGCCAAAAAAGCACAGTGAATCAGAAGAAAGGTGTCATCTTAGTGTAGCCAGAACTTATCTCTCCAGAGAAGTTAAATTAATGGATGAGATAAATGAAACAATGAGGATGTTTTGGGAAACTGAAACATCAGGTACAGAAAATGAGAGATTGATTTTAAAACCTGATGAAAAGGAAGCAGTTACAATTGCAAAAGGATAGAAAGTATTACCGGTTTCTTTGGAGGGATCTGAACACTTTACAAGATCCAGATATATATGAATTTCAAACTCTTGTATTTGGAGTAAATGCCTCTCCCCTCCTGGCTCAATTTGTAGCTCAAGAGAATGCAAGGAAATATGCAAAGACCTTTCCTATGGCAGCAATTACAGTACTAAAATCAACCTATATGGATGATAGCATGGATAGTGTCAACAATGATGAACTAGGGTGCCAACATTATATGGAGTTATTATCGTTGTGGGGGCAGGCAGGTATGCATGCAAGGAAATGGCTCTCAAACTCCGAGGCTGTATTGGCACAGATACCACTGGAGGAAAGGGCCTCTGAAATAAATTTAGAGGAAGGGGAGTTGCCATCCATCAAAACACTAGGGATCCTTTGGAGGGCAAAGAAGGACATTTTTGCCCTTAAGGCAGTACAACACAACCAAGAATTTCTCTGCACAAAACGTAATATTTTATGAAAAATTGCAGCAATATTTGATCCTCTGGGGATTTCTTTCACCCTACATAATTAGAGGTAAAGTTTTAATGCAGGATGTGTGGCTAGCTGGACTAGATTGGGATTGCAAAATTACAGGAGATCTTAAAGTAAAAATAGTAAAATGGTTGTCAGAGATGATAGAACTAGAAAAAATTGAGGTGCCAAGGTGTTTGAGGTTAGAACAGCACGAAGAAATGAATACCACCAGCATACATACATTTGTTGATGCTTCACAGTCTGGTTATGGGGCAGTTACATATATGAGAACAACATATTCAAATGGCAAGGTAGTAACTAGGTTTGTTGCTTCAAAATCCAAGGCTGCTCCATTGAAATCAACAAGCATTCCATGTCTGGAGCTGATGGCAGTAGTCTTGGGATTACGACTTGCAAAATCTATAGTGTTAGCATTAGATATGCAGATGAGGGATGTCACCTTTTGGTCTGACAGTACAAATGTTCTGTGGTGGATTAGGGGACAGAGCAGAACATTCAAATTATTTATTGCCAACAGAGTAGGTGAAATTCAGGATACTAGTGACCCAACACAGTGGAGATATGCTCCTACCAAGCTTAACCCTGCTGACCTAGTATCGAGGGGAGAGCATGTAGTAGAACTTAGTAGAAACAAACTTTGGTGGTCTGGTCCTGAGTATCTTCAAAAAGAAGAATTAAATTGTCCCAATAAAATTATTGAGTGTACTCCTTTGTGTGTGGAAGAAATGAAAGTTAGTAGTAGTGCCTACTTTACATCAGAAGTAAATCTCCAGAAGGAAGAGCCAGAATGGAGATTAAATGTAGAACGTTATTCAAGCTGGAATCGATTATTAAGAGTTACTGCTTGGGTAAGGCAGTTTATACAGAACTGTAAGTTTGCCAAGTACTACCAAGTGCATGGTGAACTATCACCAGATGAAATTAGGATAGCAGGTGTTTACCACATTTCACAGGCACAAATGCAGGCATTTCCAGAAGAGAACAAGGCACTTAAGCAGGGGAGAGAACTACCTTGTTCCAGTAGGATTTTAAGTTTATATCCAAGGCTTGATGATGAAGGTGTTATGAGATCCAATGGCAGACTAAGAAATGCAGAGTTTTTGCCTTATGATGTACGGTACCCAGTAATCCTGCCACGAAAGCATTGGGTTACCAAATTGATCGTTAAAGAAATTCATGAGAATGGAAATTAACCATACATTAGCAGCACTTTCTGCATCATATTGGATACCAGCAGCTAAAGAAGAAATTAGGGAATGGGAGAGAGAATGCGCTCAGTGTAAAAAACTGAAGGCAAAGGCAGCAGCTCAGATAATGGCTCCATTGCCTAAACTAAGAGTAAAGCTCCCACTTCGAGCATTTGCAAGATCAGCAGTCGATTTTGCTGGCCCATTTCTGACAAAGCAAGGACGTGGAAAAAGTCAGTTAAAGAGGTATTTATGCCTATTCACCTGCCTTGATTGTAGGGCTGTACATTTAGAATTAGCATATGGTTTGGATGCTGATTCCTTTCTTAATTGCTTTAATCGTTTTATAAACAGAAGAGGTATACCTGTAGAAATGATTTCTGATAATGGATCAAATTTTGTTAAGGCTGATAAAGAACTGAGAGCTTTAGTAGATCAGTTAGATAAAAACAAGATCGTCAGTTGTTCAGCATCCAAGGGAGTCAAATGGCACTCCAATCCACCCCTCGCTCCCCACTTTGGAGGCATTCACGAAACAATGATAAAAGCAGCAAAGCGAGCTATCCGTGCTATACTAGGAAAGTCAGATATAAACGACGAAGAACTTCAAAGAGCTTTGGTGCAGAAAATCTTATTAATTCAAGACAAATTACATATCAGACCAGTGATCTAAAGGATGATATACCCCTGACACCAAATCACTTTTTAGCTGGGCAGGCGGGAGGTCAATTTGCACCTGAAGTGGTCGATTCCACTTTATTTCATCCTAGTAAACGATGACGACATGTTCAAAATCTTTTAAAACATTTTTGGTGTCGTTGGCTTCGTGAGTGGATACCGATGCGAAATATACGTTCCAAGTGGAAATTGGAAACACGTGATTTAAAAATAAATGATGTAGTCTTAGTTATCGATTCAGACACAACAAGAGGACGATGGCCTCTTGGACGTATTGTTGAAACATTCCCAGGGGATGATGGACATGTAAGAGTGGTAAAAGTTAGTTAGTAAAAGTTGGGCAATCTGTGTTCACGAGATCAATTACCAGACTTTGTCCTTTGGATTGTAATTAAATAATTAAAATATTCAGTTCAGTCAATTTTGGATGTTTTCCAGATGAAGCTTCTCAGTTGTTGATAAGTCAAGAGCAGGACATATCAAGAGGGAGAGAATTGACAGAAGGGATTCTGTCGTATAACTGAAAAACTATTTTTATAAGGTTAAATATTATACTATGTCAAAATACTAATAGTGTAGGACATAAATAGAATTACAAGTTTGTTTACATTTCATAAGTCATGGTTTTGATTTTGCTATCGGTCATAAAATTAGTCTTTTCTCTTGTATTTTTCGTTAAATATATTTGATAAGAAAGTAAATAGTACTCACCGTATTTTAGGTTATTAAACTAATGTAATCCAAGGCATTATCGGTCACATTATGTTTACTTATTTTCCCGTATTTTAGTTTTGTGATTACTCTAGTTTCTGTGATAACATTTTTGAACTTTCGCAGTAAAACAGCCATCTTGAATTTCGGGCATTCAAGCCAATCAGAGTTATTGTAGTATTCTTTCTTCTGTAGTACTTTTACGGCTTTGGATTAAGGTTACATCCATCACCTTGTACGTCAACACATAACGTTTTGGATAATCTTTTCCACATTTCTCTATCTTGAGCCACTTCACGGAGAGTTTCTAGATCTGCTATGTTCTTCAATCCATTAACATTTCCAGGGAGAGATATATTATTTTTGGTTTGTGTGGAGATGGCTTCATCGATTTTTACAGGAAGTGTCATCCTTTTCCTGCCGGAGAACTGCTTAGCAGCATGTGGAATTTCGAAATACTAGTTCATGGCCATTTGACATGGAGTTGTGGTTGGTAATCTCAACATGTGTCCGAATGCTCGCCATCTCATTTTCATCATTTCTGTATGCATTGCAGTTTCTCCACTATCGTGATATACTTCTTTGTTTCTTTTAAAACGATCATTCCATATTTCTCTCAATTGTTTTCTGTGTGTTGTATCTAATTTTCTTGTTTCTGCTTTTGTTAGCCCCCATGTAGACATGTTGTATGTGAGAATAGGCTTCAC
>RDPX01000252.1:678638-706294 GCA_003991215.1 Morbakka virulenta
CAGCTTAGGTAAAACATTTGTGTGCACAACAGATATGAATCACTAATCAATGAAATGACTCCTCAAGAAGAAGAAATCAACATAATCGACAATCAATGGGTAGCATTGAAAACAAGTATGACTGGAACAGTATATGACTTACTTCCAAAGAAAGAGCATGATTACAAACAAAATTGGATGAAACCCGAAATAATTGAGCTAATGAAAGAACGTAAGAAAGTGAAATCATGTGATCAAGTTAAATACAAGCAGATTGATGATGAGATTCAACTCAAGTGTAAAACAGCAAAAGAAGAGTGGTGGAATGCAAAATGTGATTCAATTAAAGACCTAGATAAGTCACATAGATCCAAAGAAATGCATAAGAAGATCAAAGAAATGACAGGTCAAAGAAACAAATCTAGTAGTGGGTGTATAAAGGATAAAGCAGGAAATATGCTGTTTGACGAAGATGAAATCAAAGCCAGATGGCATGAATATGTTACAGGATTATATGATGACAACAGAGAGGAACCACCTGAGATCTCAAGTGACGATGGCAACAACATCATGCTTTCAGAAGTTTCAGAAGAATTACAGAGTGGTTTTCTAACTGGTAAAGGAACACGTGAAGGAATATTCAACATGAGAAAAATATGTGAGAGATACTGTGAAGTACAGAAAGATATATATGCCTGTTTTATAGACTATGAGAAGGCATTTGACAGAGTTAAACACAACACTATGGTCAAATGTCTTCAAGATATTGGTATTCCTGGTAAAGACATCAAACTAATCATCAAACTATACTGGACCCAAAAAGCATTCATACAACTTGATAAAGACCTGTCAAATGAAATCAACATCAAAAGAGGAGTCAGACAAGGTTGTGTACTGTCACCATGCCTCTTCAAACACGGAAATCATTTTTAGAAACATCACAAATCTTAAAGGTGTTACGATAGGTGGTACCAATATCAACAACGTGTTACTCGCTGATAACGAACAAGATCTTCAAGCAATTATCGATAAAGTGAATGACGTAGGACTGATATACAATATGAAAATGAATCCCAAGAAGACCAAATCAATGGTAATTAGTAAGAAATCATATAAACCAACTGTCCATATAACCATCGATGGTACCAACATTGAACAAGTTAATAAATTTCCATATCTGGGCCAGATGATTACAGATGATGGTAAATGTGAAACTGAAATATTAAGACGAATTNTCACCATGCCTCTTCAAACACGGAAATCATTTTTAGAAACATCACAAATCTTAAAGGTGTTACGATAGGTGGTACCAATATCAACAACGTGTTACTCGCTGATAACGAACAAGATCTTCAAGCAATTATCGATAAAGTGAATGACGTAGGACTGATATACAATATGAAAATGAATCCCAAGAAGACCAAATCAATGGTAATTAGTAAGAAATCATATAAACCAACTGTCCATATAACCATCGATGGTACCAACATTGAACAAGTTAATAAATTTCCATATCTGGGCCAGATGATTACAGATGATGGTAAATGTGAAACTGAAATATTAAGACGAATTGAGATAGCGAGAACAACATTTGCAAAGATGAATAAAGTATTAACATCAAGAAAAATTTCTTTAGAAACAAGGAGAAGGATATTGAAATGTTATGTGTGGTCAACCTTAATGTATGGAGCGGAAACTTGGACTTAATCTGAACAAATGTGTAAGAGGATAACATCGTTTGAAATGTGGTGCTACAGGAAAATGGAGAAAATACCGTGGACTAAGAAAGAAACAAATGTGAGTGTGTTGACTAAAATGAAGACCAAAGCAGTGCTGTTAAATATAGTAGCATCAAGAAAGCTGTCATACTTTGGGTAATTGTGCGCCACAACAACCTTCATCGTACAATATTAGATGGTAAAATTGATCCAAAGAGAGGACGGGGTAGACCTAGGAAAATGTGGACATCAAACATAACTAAGTGGACAGGTTTTAAATACTGTGAAGCTGTGAGAACTGCGGAATAGCGGAGTGTATGCAGGACCATTGCATCAAACCCTCAAGTGGAGGACGGAACTCAATGATGATGATGTAATCTATTCCGATGGTTAACTTAATGCCTATAAAAAGCCAGGTAACTTCTAACGTCTGCGTAAGACGAAATTGGGGAGCACATATCAGGAAATGCAAGCGGTGATATCGGAACTATTTCATCTCCGACTTTTGAATTTACGGTTAACCAATCTAAGCTTTTCTTAAAATAATTCTGTAAATCAAAAGTGTATAAATTTATAATTTCAGTTTTCTGACAACTTAATTCTAACTTATTCTTTACCTGTTCCAAAACATAGCTTCTTTGCTTTACGCTATCAAACAGAACGTTAGATGGAACCTTGTGATTCTTATTTTCTCCCCAGCCATTGGCCATTCGTAATAAACCATAGCTCTTTCCTTTTAGCGATGTTACTGTTTTCGAATCACTAGTTATTGTACGATCTGGCAAATTTTCCCCTTCAGCATTGTAATATGGTGAAAGTGCTTAACAAGCTGTAAATGTGATCACAAAATTTGTGCATGGATTTTAGCATATATTTGTGAGGGATTAGTCACAAATATATATGGACAGTCACGTTTTCCAATGACGTTTTTAAGGACAAGTGAAACGGCGTAAACAAATATGCTTCAACTCACTTCCCATCACGCTACAATAACAGTAAATTTTTATTACTCAAGACATGTAGTATTTGTTATATAAGCCGGATTTCGAATTTTCTTAGTAGGTTTGAATAGATTTTGTATGCGGTAGCTATTCTTGAGCGAATACTTTGATTTACAGATTGTTTTGGGAATTTTAATGTGCAGTTGGATTTTATACACTTATCAGATATTCGTACTCAGTAGTATCTCTGGGTAAGGAATAAATCTTGCTATCAATAATAAATTTTTATTGGTATACTTGTGGAATACAGTTTCATTTCACTACTCACTGTAATTTCTTGTGTAGCACTGAAACTCGGGACAAAGAGTTTCATCATACAAAGTTGGGGCACTGCCGGATATCTGGAAATATCCTGATAGCTAAAGTACGTTGAACTTAGTTTATCTCGCATAAATTAAATTGGTTGTTATACGTCCTTTGCTACGTCAAGAGTAATGACTGGCTTTTATACATTGTTTGCTGCGTGAAGAGTAACGATTGGCTTTTATACATTGTTTGCTGCGTGAAGAGTAACGATTGGCTTTTATACATTGTTTGCTGGGTCCAGAGCAATGATTCTAGTTTATCCCGTTACGAACGTCGTTCTATTTACAAACATTGAAATTGGTTACTACATGGTTTTTATTTATGTTTTTGGTTTATACTACCTTAAGGGAAGAAAATTTGGCGGATTTGGCGGTTTTTGCTCAAAACCGCCAAATTAAGTTCAGGCTAAATTTAAAAAAAATGCAAACCGCCAAATTAAATTCCCGCCAAATTAAAAAAAAAGTCGTCACCGCCAAATTAAAAACAAATCATAACCGCCAAATTAAATTCCCGCTAAACTTGACTTTCTTTTCGTCAATTTCTTCGATTTTAGCCAATATTTTCAGCAAGTGCCCTCACAAAGAAATTTTTCGCGGGTGTCTACTTCCACTGATTCTAATTAATAATTGCTAAATTTGTATAATTCAATAACAAAAGGAAAAAACAGAAAGTCCTAAAGTTTGGAACATGGAACATCCGCACAATGAAACAACTAGGCAAGCTACATTTACTTGTCTGTGAATTGAACACAATTGATATTGGTGTTTGCGGACTGTGCGAAGTGAGATGGATAGGAGAGGGACATTTCACATACGAAGACTCTATTATCGTATACAGCGGTGGAAAAGGTGGTCAACGAGGAGAAGCAGCCATCCTAGCGAAGAAAATGAAGAACAGTTTCCAAAGCTACAGTGCCATTGCGGACAGAATACTCGTAGAAAAACTCAACACGAGCCACAACCAACAGTTATAATTCCAAGTGTATGCACCAACCCTCCACCATGATGAGTCTGAACATGAAGACTTCTATGAGAAACTGCAGGCTATCGCAGAAAGCGTGAAAAGTCATGAAGTTTGTTTGATAATGGGAGATTTTAATGCCAAGATCGGAGAGACCCAAGACCTCGACCACGGAGTCGAACCTTACGGTTTAGGAGAGCGGAACGAAAATGGGAATAGATTGGCAGAATTTTGCAAAGTAAACAACCTTATGATAACCAATACATTGTTCAATCATCATAAGCGGCAGCAATACACCAGGATTTTGCCAGAAACTCAAACTAGAAATCAGATTGACTTCATCCTGATCAACCAACGTATGAAGACAAGTGTTCTGGACTCAAAGGCACTACCTGGAGCTGATGCAGATTCTGATCACCATTTGGCAAAGAAATATGCAGTAGAGAGAATAGACGTTGGTGAAAACCGACAAGCCTACCAAATAGAGACAAACGATAGGTTTGAAGCCATTCTAGACACTATTACAGAAGAACAAACGCCAAATGAACTGCTAGGGTGCATGGAAAAGATCTGGAGAGAATCAGCAGAAAACGTCATTGGTTACAGACGAAGGAAAAAAACCATGGATCACAAAGGAAAACCTTGATCTGGCAGATGCCAAGAAGCAAGCAAAAGCTAAACCTCACAACAGAGAAGAATACACCAGGCTCCAAAGGGAACTCCGAAGAAAAATCAGAAAAGACAAGCAAGAGTGGATAAAAGCTGAGTGCCTAAAGATCAGTGAAAATGACGGACTGAACAAATCGGAAAAACTATTCAAGCAATTGTAAAACAAAGAGTCTTTCAACCAAAGCAAATGGCAATAAATGATGAAAGTGGAAGCACGCTAACAGCCCTCGAATCAGTGCTGATGCATTGGAAACAGTATGGATAATGCCTTTTTGCGAAGCCGGACGCAGATATTGAAGAATATGCAGAAGCAAATACAGAGAAAGAGCCGCCATCTTTAATAAGTGAAGTAGAGAGGGCTTTGAAAAAGCTACAAAATGGAAAATCACCAGGTATGGACAACATCCCAGCAGAACTTTTCAAAAATAGCGGTTACTTTGGATTACGTGCTATTCACCAGCTCTGCACAAAAATATGGACCACAAACAAATGGCCAGATATGTGGAAAAGACAAAAATTTGTGATGTTGTACAAGTCAGGTAGTCCCAAAGACTGCTCGAATTACCGAACCATTGCACCGATAAGTCACCTGAGCAAAGTACTTTTAATAATCATTCTGAACCGCATCAAAGGGCTGATAGAACTTGAGTTACCTTAAGGTGGATCCCCAATAGACGATTTTTGTGACGATCGTCATGAGAATTCGCGACGACACATGCGCAGTAGCAAATAATAAGCTTTTCTGACGGAACTTCTGACGATTTTGGTTCTGACGAAAAGTTAAAACAGTTTTAACTTTTCGTCGTATGCTTGACGATCGTCAAAGAATTAGCCAATCAGATTTCAGAAAAAATGATTTCTAACTTTGATAAAATGATGAAGACGAGTCACTCCAGGGTAACATAAGGCTACATAAATATTATGTAAACTTTCTGATGATATCGCTGCACATTTTCCTCGTGTAAAGGTGTCGGGTACACTATTGCAGCTGCCAGGTCGATAGTGAATGTCTTATGAATACGGGGATAGAGCAATTATCCATCGCATGATTTTGTCATTTTTAATTTTACTTGTTGATTTGTAATCATACATGTATGATACAGAGCGTTGGTCTGTAATTAGCGTGAAATGTCTACCTAACAGAAAATGACGCCAATGATGGATTGACTCCACAATTGCTTGCGCTTCCTTTTCAACTGGAGAATGAAACTGTTCGTTTCCTTGTAGAGTACGGGAGTGGAATGCAACTGGTCTCCCATCTTGGTTAAAGTTTTCTGAGATTGCGAAGTCTAACGCATCCGCTTCAACAGTAAAGGGCATGTTTTTATCTATTGGTTGATTTGCCGATGCTGCAAGTTCCTTTTTTAAAGACTCAAATGCTTTTACTTCCTCACCACTTAATGGAAACTTGGTTACTGTGTTTAAGATACAAATTTTATCAGAAAACATGTATATCCACTTGGCGTAGTAAGAAAATATCCCAATTATCCTCTTCAATTCCTTGGGGTTTATCGGTACTGGTAAATCAAGCAAGGGCTTCAATCGGTCTGGATCTGGTTGAACAGAATTATGAGAGATAATGTATCCTAGTAAGTCTACAACGTCTGTTGAGAAAGTGCATTTCTCTTCACGAAAAGTAAGATTATTCTGCTGTGCTGATTTCATAAATTTCTTAAGATTGGCATCATGTTCCTCTTGATTGTTCCCACATATTGTTATATTATCTAAATACGGGAATGCATCATTTAATTCACTAGTACTAATGAAGTTATCCATTTCCCTTTGAAAACACGCTGATCCATTGGTAACACCAAATGGCATTCTTGTGAATTGGTATAACTTTCCATCAGCCTCAAAAGCTGTGAACTTTCTATCATCTTCAGCTAGTGGAATTTAGTAGTATGCTGAAAAGGTCAGTGGTTGTTTGCCTCCCCCATACTTTATTGTTATACTTTCATGCTGTTCTTGAAAATCAGTACCAAGAATTACATCTGTGCATAAGTTTTCTAAAATAAAAAGCTTTACTTCCGGATAGCATTGCTCACCCATTGTTAAAGAGACTATACAGTATCCTTTAGACTTCGCAGAACATGAAGCTGAAGCCATTCTTATTGTATGGTGCGAGAGTACGGTTTTAAGATTTAGTAGTCGGACACGTCTTTCACTGATAAAGCTTTTTTCGGTACTTCCACTATCAATCAATGCCTCTGCACGATACATATCATTTATAAGAACTGGTGTTGTAACACGAAAAGGTGAATTGGATGATACGGCAACTGATTCACAGAAGTAGTCATCATCATATTTAGCTACAGCTGAAGAGAAATCAGGAGTGGTAGTTATTGTACTAGCAGCTGTGGATGAACGACATAATTTTTCGAAGTGTCCCACCTTTTTACATTTATGACACACAGCATCTCTAGCAGGGCACTTGGATCTTGGGTGGCGAGGGTTTCCACAAAACCAGCAGGTAGATTGTTGTCCTTGGCTTTTAGTAGTCACTGCAACAGCGAAATCACTCACCATCTTGGGCAGGTTTTGGTATGGCTGCATTCATTACAGGAGATTGTGCATACATATTGGAACTTTGTTGAGCTGTATCGAGGGCTCTTGCCTTCTCAAATGCNGTTAAAGAGAATATACAGTATCCTTTAGACTTCGCAGAACATGAAGCTGAAGCCATTCTTATTGTATGGTGCGAGAGTACGGTTTTAAGATTTAGTAGTCGGACACGTCTTTCACTGATAAAGCTTTTTTCGGTACTTCCACTATCAATCAATGCCTCTGCACGATACATATCATTTATAAGAACTGGTGTTGTAACACGAAAAGGTGAATTGGATGATACGGCAACTGATTCACAGAAGTAGTCATCATCATATTTAGCTACAGCTGAAGAGAAATCAGGAGTGGTAGTTATTGTACTAGCAGCTGTGGATGAACGACATAATTTTTCGAAGTGTCCCACCTTTTTACATTTATGACACACAGCATCTCTAGCAGGGCACTTGGATCTTGGGTGGCGAGGGTTTCCACAAAACCAGCAGGTAGATTGTTGTCCTTGGCTTTTAGTAGTCACTGCAACAGCGAAATCACTCACCATCTTGGGCAGGTTTTGGTATGGCTGCATTCATTACAGGAGATTGTGCATACATATTGGAACTTTGTTGAGCTGTATCGAGGGCTCTTGCCTTCTCAAATGCTGTCTAAAGGTCAAGTGTTTTACTTTCTAGCAATCTTTGCCGTATAATGTTGGAATCTATTCCGCTAATGAAAGCATCTCTTATCATCTCCGATCTATACTCTTCGGCACTAACAGGTTTAAATCCCAATCCTTAGCAAGTGTTTTTAACTCGTTCAGGAATTGGTCAATGGTCTCTCTAGCCCGCTGCTTCCTTGTTGATAAGACATGTCGGGCAAGAATAACATTTTTCGGTTTAATATATACATTTTTAAGGGTTTCAATGGCTCCATCATAAGTATCACAGTCAGAGATATACTCATAAACGTTTGGTTCAATATAGTTGATGAGAAGGTTAAACTTGTTAACTGTTCTAGTAGTACTACCACTATCATCACTTGCATTACGGTTATTATCTAAAGACTATAAATTTAGTGAAAGTCTGAAGCCAGTGTTTATACACTTCATCTGCGTCAGTTGTATCTGGATTAATACTTAGTCTTTCAGGTTTCATAAATCTCTCCATTTTGAATTAGTTGCTTTGATTGTAGTAAACCAGCTTAACTTTGGCTCAAAGCAACTATAATATATCTTGCCTAAAAGAACAAAATATAAAGAAAATGATTAGGGAGAATGCAGTGAAGGAACTTATCATCACAAAGTTACGATACAATATTTTTTCAGGTTAATCAATAGTAATTACTTTAACTTCATTACACTTATCTTCCGTTGTTACTTTTAATCGTTGATCTTCTTGTCTTCTTCTCCCTTCCGTTGTAACTGTTACTCGTTGATCGTCTTGCCTTCTTCTTCCTGGACCCAAAAATTCACGTATGTCTCTCGTTGGTACATCAGTTCTTTTTAACTATTTTCTTATTTTTGAGGGTAGTCGGTGCAGAAAGGGGTACATCTTTCCTTGGGCAGAGGAAGGAACCTAAAACTTCTTCACTTTTTGGTTCAATGTAAAGGTTTGTGATACGTTCTTTATATTTTTCCATGCAAAGGAGATTTGAAACCGTTCCAGTTATCGTCGCTGTAACTTTGCAAAGAATCTCTAATCCTCCTTGGACTAAAGTAGATCGTCGATAGTGATTTTCTGCTAACTGTGATGTAATAGTTGCACCTCTGTCTATGAAAAACTTCGTCACTCGTGATATCTCAATTGGCATGTGACCAATTGTTACTTCTTTCCCGATCTCACAGCATTTAATTGCAAAACGATCAAAAGAGTTACTGCGTTCATCATAATAATTCAGAATTTGGTCTGGTTCGGGATCCCAACAGTTTCGATAATAATGGTAACCTGTCACAGCGCAAGAAACTTCAAAAGCTGTGTTATATGCCATTGCTTTCTCTTCGCAAATAAATTGAATGCGATTATCATTTAACACAGAAGTATTTAACATCAAAACATTCGAATTACAAATGAAACTTCTAATTCGAATTCTTATAACTTAACTAACATCAAAACATTCCAGTTATTGTACCAATAAAGCTTTGAATGGGATTTCATTATAATAGAAAAACACCAAGTGTTGAAACGAATCATCCTTAACTGAAGGAGAAGGTAATAAAAATATTCGTACTTCATTATAGCTTACTTGTGTTTTATACAGCGTGAATCAAATGTCACCCATAACAAAAAGAATCTCTTGTTTTTCGTGGTATTTTTTTATATTCACACTGTATTATGACTCAGGTTTAATATATTTACTATTTCTTTTTTGCAGAGCTTACTTCAACAATGGCATCTGATGCAAATTCTCAAAAAAGTTCTGGTTTGGGATCACTGGATTTCAATTCTGCTAGCGAAACTGTTGCGAATTCACTAAGTTCGAAAAGAAAACCATATCAGAAATGGACAGACAAACAAAGATTTCAGATCGGGAAGTATGCAGCTGAAAATGGCCCTGCAGCCGCATCAAAGAAGTTGACGACTGAACTGAGTCCATTAAACGAAAGCACCGTTCGAAGATTTAGAAATCTTTACGAAAAAGAAATTCAACAAGCTTCGAGAGAGAAACAGGAACGTAAAGATGCTTTGAAAAGTCTTCCTCGAGGGCGGTCACTCTTGCTGGGTTCATTAGACGGATTGGTTCAACGATATTTATTGGCAACCAGACGAAAAGGAGTAATTATATCGTCAGCCATTGCCATTGCTACTGCCAAAGCACTGATTGCTAGATACCCGGAATACAACCTCGGACACTTAGATTTAGATGCATCTTCATGGGAAAAAAGTCTGTTCAAAAGAATGGGCTTTGTAAAGCGAATGGCAACGACCGAGAAAGTTGAAATACCCGAAGGGGCAAAGGAAGAAGCAAAGTTCGTGAACCTCCATGACATAGTTGCACTTGCTGAAGAGCATAACGTACCAGCTAGTCTTATACTCAATTTTGATCAGACACCATTGAAATATATACCAGTCGCCAGGCAAAGTTTGGCAAAGAAGGGATCCAAGTCAGTTTTGATAGCCGGCTCAACTGATAAAAGAAGCATCACAGGAACATTTATTATAACATTATCAGGGGATTTTTTGCCGATGTAGCTCATTTATGGTGGTAAAACTACCCAGTCTCTTCCAAGATTCAAGTTCCCTGATAACTTTTCCCTAAGTGCAAACCTTAAGCACTTTAGTAATACCCTGGAATCTCTGAAAGTAATCAAAGAAATCGTTCTGCCATACGTTAGTAAGCAACGTCAGGATTTAGATAAACCAAACCAAGCAGCTATATTAATCATGGATGTGTTTCGTGGCCAGATGACCGAAGAAGTTACTTCTTTGCTCAGTACAAATAATATCTGGTTGGTTAAGGTGCCAAATAACATGACACACTTGTTTCAACCGCTCAATTTAACCGTTAATGGCCACTGTAAGTCCTACATGAATGGAAAACTTGCTGAATGGTGTGTGTGTGTGTGTGTGTGTGTGTGTGTGTGTGTGTAAGCTGCTGGAGTTAGATTTGAAGACCACCCCGGTGAGTTCGATCCGGCCTCATGAAACGGGAAACAAACCTCCCCTCACCGCCAAAAGGCAGATCGGTTTGGAAAGAAACCAGAAACAAAAAACTTTCACTTACCACCAGGGGCGGCACAAGTTCAAAAAATTTACTCCAAATCGACGACGAACCAGATTCAAAATCACATGAACGACGAAATCGATTTCTTCCATGGTACTGGAAAAACAGCTTAAAATGAAGGCTATTCGTTACCAACCAGTCAGGATAACCTAGCTAATCAGTATCCAGGCATCACCACNAGTTGAGGATGCCTTATCTCATGGAAAGTAAGTTGAAGATATTGAAATAAAGTTTATCTAACCCTGATTAAACCACTACATGCTAAATGGCTGATGGAGTTTTGTAATCACATTACCTCTGAAGATGGTTCTGAGGTAATCATTAATGGGTGGAAACGCTTGGGTATTTATGACGCAGTTAAAGGCAGCAGTCAAGTGTTAGCATCAATTGACCCATTCGATAAGTTAATTCCACTGGCTGATGGCAATGGAAAATCAAATGATGTAGACGTAACCCTTAACGATTGTGAAAGTTTGACAGAAAATTTTGTAATTGATCGTTTAGATGACGAAGAATCGGAATGGGAAGGTGACGATGAAGTGGATTTTGAAAGAAGTGCTTTTGATACTTTTATCATTGACGATGAATAACTATTGTAAACTCCATTCAGTATCTATCTATTGTAAACTCTATTCGGTATAATAATAGAATACAATTGTGCATTATGACGTTGTAAGATAATCGATTTTTCTTGAATTCTCTCAAGTTAAGTTTGGATAAAATTCTACACCCGCCAAATTAAATTCGCGCCAACTTTAATTAAAATCTTGAACCGCCATATTTAATTCCCGCCAAATTTAATGAAAATCTTCAGCCACCAAATTAAATTCCCGCCAAATGTCCGAATTTTGCCTGCCGCTAAATCAAAACCCCGCCAAAATTTCTTCCCTTAAGATATTATAAACTGATCACTCGAGTTTTAACTATGTTGAAGAAAAACAGAAAAACTTAATTGTTTATACAGTTGACTTTATGCTACTGGGTGTTGTTTGCTGAATTTTGATCAACAATTCTCTCGAAGATTGTGTTTACATAAGAAGATGAAACCCACAGAAAAAAAAGAATATCGATTTTATTAAAGAAAGTCAGCAGTTGCTGAATTTGGGCCTGCAGTAGGGCATTCATTTAACGTTATTCGCCATTCAGACCTTGTTTACGTATTCAAGGCTCTTTCCACTCGGCATTGTGATTAGAAGGAAATCTCGAGTTTTGGAAAAAATAAGATAAGGCTCGGTTTACAAGGAAAACATCTTATATCGCGTTTGCCTATTCACAACAGGAGCGTTATACGAACCATTTCGATTGTGCTGTAAAACTTGGCCTACAGGAAACTATAAGATCATGAAAGGACATATAAGCAGTGCAATTAAGGCGTGTTTTACACAGGGCCAGATGCCAGTGACTAGCCTTAGTCTTCGTTTGGAAAATTTGTATTTTTATTGTATCTCCTTGGACTATCATACCTGAAGTTGACGGCTGTGTGTACATTGCATTGTCTGAGGGCAAAACTATAACTCACGTGGTGTATACCAGATTCTGAAACTAGTTAACAATTACGCATGATGTGTTTGTATGTTATGAGACCAGACGACATTTTGCAGAACATACAAATAAATTAAACGTGCTTGGTATTCTGCCTGATTAAATCAATTTTAGTTTCGAGACGAGCTCAAAGAAAATAAATATCGAGAACATTACCAATCAAATCACAACAAAGAGAAAATCCCTCAAAATTTTTAATCGCAAAATATCCGAAACGACTGTGACACAGGATGAAGGAAAGATCAATCAAAAGGCCCTGGACAATTGCTTTGAAATCACAAGTGAAGTTTGAGAGATAAAAAGAGATGAAGATGTTGACACAGAAGAAGCTGGCACTTGGTCAGATGGTCACGAAGCTGAGTAAGAACCCTTTCTAACTGGATCGTCAGCCCTTTCAGAATACGAAAGATCAGCCGAAAGGGAAACAAAACAGCAAATAATTGACCAGGCACGACGTGAAGAAGAACGATGTTTGCAGAAAAATGCAAATTGGAGGAAAGATTTAAAGGAATAAAGGAATTTTAATTAAAGTTGGAAGACGAGAGACTAAGGAGTCAAAGATGAGGAACAAGGAAGAACAACTGCCAAAAATTCACCTCAAAACATTTGACGGAACCCCACTTGATTGGACCAGATTGGATCATATTTGATATTGGATCATGTTTGACAGCAGTTTGAAGTAGAGGTCGACAAATGAAACTAAGCACTTGTCACAACGTTTTCATATATCCGCTGTTATTGACCCAACCAAAGTTGGAAATAGCCAAATTGCCGTTTAATGAAGGTTATGAATACGCTAAAGGCCCTGAAAGAGAAATATGGCGTCACTTCAGAAATAATCAGAGGCCATGGTACAAACATCTTGAATCTGCCCACCATTACCAACCTGAACCAGCTGAAAACAACACTGGGGAACAAAGTTTTTTCCAATGAAATTTTTGTGCATTATCCTACTAATTTCGATACCTTGATTTTGAATAATGCCTCAGTTTTTACCCTAAACGCGTTGTCTGTGTTGTACAGTATACCAAGAAACCTTGAAATTGACACTTTATTTGGCAAAAGTCAAGGTCATATGCTGTTATCACATGTAACATTTATGCCGTTAGCAGCAAAGATGTAGTGTAAATAACATTTCAATGATATTGTGTCGAGGAGCAATCAGCGGATTCTCAATGATTGGGTCGCCTTGATCCAGGGTCTTTCTTACATGCCAGTTCTTCCTTGACCGATGGTTCGCACGGTCTCTGCTGTTCCACATACAAGAAAGTAGGGAAATTTTATATAACCTCTTTGCTGGCCACGAAGAAAAGTTACCGTCTTAAGATTGACGCATATGATTACAGTAATAGCTTAGCAGGTCCACCACAGTCTTGATACTCTTATAGGTCTCTTTGAGTTCAAGTGAATCCCCAAGACGAACAGTCCCAAATCAGTATCCGTTATGAAGCACACTTTCCATGAACAGTCGCCATTTACTTGGATCAAATTTTTTAAGACCTAGGGGTTCAAGACGATCCAGAGGGTCAATGCAGAAAACAAATCCTCTTTCAGCGCTGAAAATCATCAGGACGTCTGCCTCTCTTATACGGAAATGTGATATCCTAACATCATCCTTCAGGGTATTTTTCTCTATAACTCTTGAGGCTTGCAACTCGGACGCTTTCTTGGAAAGATTTAGATCCCTAACAAGATTGTTGGCTGAACTACACATGATTGTGACAGTGGAATTCAATTGCCGAGGCTTCAGACTCCCAACTACTTGTGCAAAGTGATTTTTCTACTTCCTCACCCTCCCTAAAGATCGCGATAGGCATCTCGTCTGAATGCGGCATTGAACGGATAGCAGATTTAAGGGATGGATACTGAATTTCGTGCTTACTTTTCGTAGTGTATCCAGTTCCTTTTACTAGGCAAAAATAGCAACCTGTGGTGTGGTCCTGAGGTTCTCTCCAAACCATCGGTATATCAAATGGCATATGTGTTTTCTTTCCCTTGGTCAACTGCCTTAGCCATTTCTAGTAAAATCTACTCACTGTGGACCCCATGGTCTTCTAACCTAGTTCCAAAATATTCTAGGCTTGTCGCATGTGTTGATATTAAACCTGTGATCTGTCATTGTATAGCTCCTAAAGACCTAACATTAACAATCTGGATGATTCGCACCTGGAAGTAGAAAATCTGTAAAATGTAGAAAGTATGTAAAATAATAAAAGTGAGTTGTTGTTTTTTGTTTCCAATGTATGGTTAATGCACTCATGCAGATATGTAAATTTGTTTTAAAAAAAGCTCGCAAATTGAATTCAAATCACTCGTACTGCCCCAATTATAGCTAATAATATGCACCTTGTGTTAATATCTGCTAACCTTTTTGGACTGTTAGGAATAGTTCATCACATTCTTGCAGCAGGAAATCCCGAGTCTGGCAACATGGCTAACAACGTGATAGTATTCCTTATATGACAGCAACTTTGTATAAAGTAATGGAACCTCTGAAGTGCTGAAGAGGAAAGATTATGTTTCAATTGTTTTAAGAGTGGTCACACTGTCAGACAATGCAGAAAGAAGTCGACTAGGCATAAAATGTTACCCAAAACACCATCGATTTGCCACTTGACCGAAGAAAAGCCATCAACAGTCTTGTCATGTGATACAACAGACGAAGTCATTTAACCGACCCTTGTAGCTGTAACTAAAAATCAGAAATTTCGATTGCTGCTTTACAGAGCCTACAGAAGTTCAATTTTCTCATCGAAATAAGCACGCACCCCTGGTGTTCGCCCCTCCTATTGTAAAGAAGGGTTTGAGAAAACAATCACAGCTTTCGTTTACAAACTCCAGATCTCAATGACTGATGGAAAATTTACCTTTGACATCAAAGCAAACAAAGTTGACCGAAATTACACTGGCTGCGTTCAAAACCTTTTTTCAAAGGCCCAAGGTTTTTTATCTGATTTGTGTATTTTTTGGTGCACTGCATCCAAAAATATCATCCATTTTCTTGGTCAGGTGAAGTTTTTGAGATATGATTAGTGCAGGTTCTAACCCTTGAATTGTACTCAGTTCAAGAAAAACGGGACTGTAGCTGGTCCTATCCTTGTTTTTATATGGAAAACAAAATTGGAGCATACTCAATCTGAAACCGAAACTGTACTTTAACAAACTGAAACAGAAACATTTTCTATTTACAACGAGATGGTCATTTATTGTTTAGCAGAGCTGAAGTCCAGTCAATGTCATTTAAAATCGCAAGGAACAGATGTAGTGTTTCTATTTAGTATTTTCGATCAAGAGAGAATGGATAGCAAATGAACAAATCACTCTAACAGGTTCTGTTATAAAAGTGGCAATGTGGTTCTTCCTGGTCGCCTTCCAAAAATAACTGATTTTGTGGAGAAGGCATACCATTTGCATTTCATGTTAACTGCAAAACATGTATTGAGAACTTGCGTAATTGGAGGAATAACAACAAGAAAAGTATGTAGAAAAGTGTGTAGAGAGGGTAAAGTTTGTGTGACAGACTGCTAATTTTGGATGACTAATTTTCAAGGAATCAATCGCAAGAACAAGCATTGTGTTCAGTACCCTGATGTTCCGTCTGCCATAAGACCACTTCCTCATGGTCCACATCTACTTGTCCCCGAGCCAGATGTTGCAATGGAAAATAGCTCTGAATCAGCATCTGATGACACTTATGAAGGAACAGAGGGTGAGGAACACATGCCAAAAGAGAATGACCGTTTAATGCCTCTAACGCAAGCAGATCTCAATGACCTGACGCGAGACCTAAACCTCTCAAAGGAATCAGCAAAGCTTGTGGGTTCTCGACTTCGTGAGAACAATTTGCTGGCACCTGGAACAACGTTCTACCAGTATCGAGTGCGTGAAAGGGATTGTAGACAGTTCTTCACAACCAAGAGAGACTCGTCATTGGTTTATTGCAACAACTTTGTTGATGTGATTAAATAAATGGGGATTGACTATGTTGCTACGAAATGGAGACTTCATCAACTGGTACAGCAGACGTCTCAAGGCAGAAGGAAGTTGACGAACTCCTGAAAATCTTCCAAAAAACTAGGGGCTCACATGTTAGTCAAAATGCACTTTCTACGATCCCAGTTAGACTATTTCCTTCAGAGCTGTGGAGACTTGAGCGAAGAACAGGGAGAGCGTTTCCACCAGGACAAGCATGTCATGGAAGAATGCTACCAAGGCCGGTGGGAAGTGAACTTTCTTGCAGACTACTGTTGGTGTTTGAAACGAGACGTGATGGGTACTCGGAATAGGAGAAAGTCAATAAAAAGGCCCTTCATCCATGGTTAGCTTTTGTGTAACGTACAGTCTATATTTTCTGAAGTCGGTTAGATAAAATGCATGCTTTTTGTGAAGCACTTAATCCAAAATTAAAGGTAATAAATAGCACTGAAGGACGTTAGTAACAATTCTTTTACATCTTCATATCTCAAAAACTTCACCGCCTGTCAGCGGCAGACGCTGACGGACCAAACGAATAAGAGTCCGCTGTGGCGACTCCATTTAAATTGGAGAAGACGAAAGGAAGAAGGAAAAAATAACACAAAAGCGGAAGTGGAAGCAAGTACCCTGAAGGAACTTACAATTCGCTACACTCTACTTCTTTATTATCTGTTATTTTCAATGAATTCTTTTATTGTTCCTTCTTTTTATGCCCTCGGTCTTTAAAATCACTGTGCATTTCTTAGTGAAACAAAACTATTTGTTTCCTTTCTGTTTTGGTGTTTCCAAATTCTAATTCCTTGTTCAACACCAGTATGGTATTCAAAGTGTTACCAAAACCGTTGATAAGGACTTCCGTTGCCTCAATAACAATGCCAGATGTTTAGCTTTTTTTGTTGATCATACGCATGCAAATATTCGTGTGTGCTTGTGATTCTGTTTTGTTGTTTTTTCACATCATTTTGGCCATGTGGAATCCATAAAGCAGGATTTTTGTTTCTTTCTTTGGGTCTCTTGTTGAGGTTCTCGTTGTGCGCTCCTTCCTGATTCAAGTTTACTGCCTTTTTTTGAGGGACCAGAGGGTATCGCGAGTTGGGTAGAGTCAGAGGTGGGTGGCTAGGAGACAAAGCCAGCGCACCCAGGTTCCAGAATCATTAAACGCTTCATGAACCCAAATCATCATTATACCCAATACTTGTGGCCTCGAAGGCCAACAGGTATGGATACCCATCTGATGATAACCTAATCAAGGGTTCTTCCACTCAATGACCAGCGATGATATTTTAAAATAATGTGGTATTTACAACATCCTACGCATGCGTATTGTATCTGCGTACGCATTACGGTTTTAAATTTAGGGCTTTCCGAGGGGAAAAGTGAACAAAGGGTTACAGTTATTCTGTTTGTACTTGCACTGTTCCAGTTATTTTATGTAGGTATTTTATGTAGGTACCGATACCAAGACAGGTGCTAATTTCTCGACCAAAGAATATCATTTCTAAAACACGGAACCTAAACACCACGAAGCAAAAATGTGCAGTCGAAAAGTTTAAAAACGTTTTACCGAATTATTAAATATGGTTTAACAACAAACAACATTTTATCCACGATATTTGTATAAGTAATTTTGACTTTAAAAAACATTTTAAATACACTTTCAACAAAAAGTTTTACAGATTCCCCAGAACTCGAGCCTTGCCTGCTGAAAGCAGACAGAAAGACAATCCTTTGTTTAGTTATTTGACAAAAAGGCTCTTGTTTGGCGTTAACTTGGCATGATTCTCTAAAAAGCCAACAAAAACAATGGTAACAGTGATGTGTAAACTCACGTGGTGTGCCGGCTTGAGGAAGCCTAATATTTTCAATATTTTCCGTAGCAGCATTTCCTTAGATAAGGGCCATGAAATTTGCGGCATCTATTCCAGAAAGTTCTTAATTTTTTCAACAATATCAATGTCTTTCAACATAAAAATAGGTGTTTTGTCACCCAATTTTTGAAAAGGCATATTAATATTTAGTTTGTTAAAACCTCTTGTGGCAAGGTATTGATAAAAGGATGAATTGTGCAAAACAGTTGAGAAAGACAAAAGTGGTGGAGGATAATGTTTGCCACTTTTCCAGGCAAACATCGCATCTGAAAAAGATGACGAGGTTAAAAAGTGGGATACTTAAAATGAAATTTAAATGTTTTGTATTTACATTTTGTCCAAGGATGTGTAAATTCCAATGTTCTCTGGCCTGATTAAGAGCCTAAATTCAATGCTGAATCAGGGGGAGTGCAGTAGTCCTACTAATTAAACAGGATTAGTATCAAAAGTACATAAGTGAGGGGAAGCAAAAAACACATAAGAATCTTGTCTGCGGAGGAAAAAAACACCAGTGAAAAAAATGTAACAGATCTTAAAGTCAAATATTCAGGGCAGGTAGGCAATTTTACAGACTTACAATGCCTCGTAATTCAAAATTGAGGCTCCTGCTTTCAAAGTGAACCTTTTGGCCTCTGGGTTACTTAAAAGGTTCTCATAGTTGCCTAAGCAAGGTTGAAAAAAATATTTTCTAGTGGTGACCTTAAAAATGTTGAGAAACTGGTACTCTCTTTTGATTGAATAACAGTGCACAACAACATCCTTTTGGATCTTCTTTGTAAATATTATCGTCCTGCTCCCATTATTATCGCGGAACGCCATTGATTTTGGACTTCAAACCAAGCCCAAGATGAGTCAGTGGCCGATTTCATTGTAAGACTAAAGAAACTTGCCTGTATATGCGAATTCGAGACATTTTTGCCTCAAGCTCTCCGGGATCGCCTAGTTTCTGGCCTAAATTCCGAGATGCGGAAAACTCAGTGCTTGTTACTGGCAGTTCGAGATTTGACATTTGATATGGCCCGAGAAAAGAGTTTGGCCGATGAGCTTGCCTCAAAAGCCGATTTCCAGCCTCTACGCCGGACAGTGGAGCCTACAAATCAAATTGTACATCCACAGAAGAAAGACGTTACAGGTCCATGTCGTTCCTGTGCTAAAAAGGGTCATCAGTCTTCCCAATGCCGGTTTCGAAAGGCAGTGTGTCATTCCTGTTCCCGAACTGGACACATCCGCCCTGCCCCCCACCTGCCCAATGTTGGATGCCTCAAAAGACACCCGTGTATCGCTGAAGCGAGCCAAAAACAACAGAGCAGCTGCGAGACCAAAACAACACGCTGTTGCAGACTCGGAGGACAATAAACTTTCTGAGACTGGAAACACTTTTGGATTGTACCCAATGCAAGAAAAGCGGGTAAGACCCTATTTAGTTACGTTAAATATTGCTGGACACTTTTTAGATATGGAGGTAGATACAGGCGCCTCTCGTTCTACTATTTCCTCTACGGAATATAATAAATACTTTCGTTCGTTTTCTCTGGAGAAAAGTAATGTGACCTTACGAAGTTACACAAATGATGTGCCTATTTCTGGTTTTCTTCGCGTACCAGTTAGGTATGCTGATCAACCTCAAGTTGATTTTAATCTAATTGTTGTACAAGGTAATCGACTTTACTTATTAGGTAGAGATTGGATGCGTCATTTTCGTTTTGACTGGGTTTATATTTTTTCGCGTAATTTAAACGGAAACCCAGATTCTAAGATTGATGCTGTTTCTAACATTTTGCCTTCTGGCAAAACTCAGGGTTTGCCTACATCGTCACAGTTTCCTAAGGTGTTTAATAATTTGTTACAGCGTCATTCGGAATTGTTTAGGTCTCAGGGTAGCGGTATTCGCAAGTTTACTGCATCTATTAAGCTTAAGCTTAATGCTAGGCCTGTGTTTCAGAAGGCACGTCCAGTCCCATATGCACTTAGGCCCAAGGTAGAACAGGAGTATGATAGTCTCAATAACAATAAGATAGTTGAGCCTGTCACCTTTAGTTGTTGGGCATCTCCTACAGTACACGTTCAGAAAGCTGGAGGGAAAATCCGTGTGTGTGGTGATTATAAGAATTGTAATGATTTGATTGAGGATGATGGATATCAGCTTCCGATTGTGCATGATATGTTGGCCAAACTTTCCCAGAATGGCTTCCAGCCCAAGTATTTTTCAGCCCTTCACTTATCAGGTGCTTTTAATCAGTTGTTTTTGGATGAACCATCATCAGAGCTACTAACCCTAAACACTCGTAAGGGTCTTTTAAAGCCTAAACGTCTATGTTTTGGGGTTAAGACTGCCCCGGCAGTTTTTCAGGCCACAATTGATAAAATTCTTGTAGGACTTGAGAATGTCTTTGGTACATAGATGATGTTCTTATTGCTACAGACTCACTGCCGAATCATTTTGGTGTTCTTAAGACAGTTTTCACTCGTTTTCAGAACTACAATGTCAAGTGAAATGGTGCCAAATGTCAATTTCTTAAGCAAGAGTTACAATATTTAGGTCATGTTATATGTCATGATGGCACTAGACCTGACGATGGGAGAAGTATCGCTCGAAACGTAGCTCAGAAAAAGCTTACGACGCATGACATGATAAAGCTCTTACATCTAAGGTTGATGCTATTTGCAAGGCACCTCATCCTACTAATGTTTCTGAATTGCAGTCTCTGTTAGGCATGGTAAAATTTTTATGGAAAATTTATCCCAGATCTTGCAACTAAATTTCACGCTCTTTATGCTCTCCTTCAACATAACACTCCTTGGAACTGGTCTAGGGAATGTGAAGCTGCATTTCAGTATGCCAAAATTATTCTCAGTAGTGGCCGAGTTTTAGTTCATTATGATCCCCTGAAACCTTTGATTCTGAGTGTAGCTAGCCCTTATGGACTGGGGGCAATTTTAAGTCATGAAATGCCTGATGGGTCAGAAAGACCAATTGCATATGCCTCTCACACCCTAACATCAGCTGAGAAAAATTATGCCCAGATAGAAAAAGAAGCCCTTGCCATAATTTTTGGTGTTAAGAAATTTAATTTATTTTTGTATGGGCACAAATTTAAGTTAGTCACTGACCATGCTTCTGTCACAAAGATTTTTGGTCCCAAATCAGGTATCCCTGCATTAGCTGCTGCTCGTGTGTGTGTGTGTAAGCTGCTGGAGGTAGATTTGAAGACCACCCCGGTGAGTTCGATCTGGCCTCATGAAATGGGAAACAAACCTCCCCTCACCGCCAAAAGGCAGATCGGTTTGGAAAGAAACCAGAAACAAAAAACTTTCACTTACCACCAGGGGCGGCACAAGTTCAAAAATTTACTCCAAATCGACGACGAACCAGATTCGAAATCACATGAACGACGAAATCGATTTCTTCCATGGTACTGGAAAAACAGCTTAAAATGAAGGCTATTCATTACCAACCAGTCAGGATAACCTAGCTAATCAGTATCCAGGCGTCACCATGTGGAGGTTGCCTTCTTGGACGCCCAGCTGCTGCTCGTATGCAGAGATGGTCTCTTCTTTTGGCAGCTTACTCATATGACATTGTGTACAGAACCTCTAAAGAAAATGCTAATGCTGACGTGCTAAGCCGTCTACCTCTGCAACATATTGATGACATTAACCCTGATGAAAATTTTGTTTTTCACACTGAGATTAATTCCTTGCCAATTACTGCAAAGGATATTAAGCATGCTACTTCAACAGATAAGATTTTGAGTAAGGTTTTAGATTTTGTTTTAACTGGGTGGGTATCTACTTGCCCTTGTGCTGAAGTTTGTCCTTACTGGTCTTGTCAGAATGAGTTATCTGTTAAAGATGGTTGTTTACTCTGGGGTCGAAGAGTAGTTATCCCAGATGTGTATCACCAGTATATCCTTAATGAGTTGCATTTTTGTCATCCTGGCATGACTCAAATTGAAAGCTATTGCTAGGTCATTTGTCTGGTGGTCTGGCCTTGATCAAGACATTGAAGACATAGTTAGGGGTTGTACTGCTTGTACTAATCTTCTCCATTACTTTTTGGCCATGGGCTAATGAGCCATGGCAAAGAATTCATGCTGATTTTCTTGAGATTAAGGGTCAGCAATTTCTGTTGATAGTGGGTAGCTATTCAAAATGGCTAGAAGTTATACCAATGAATTCAACCACTTCATCAACCACAATCACTGTGTTTAGGTCTTTGCTAGCACGCTATGGTTTATGTCATACCATTGTAACTGACAATGATTCTCAATTTGCCTCTCAGGACTTTAAGGAGTTTCTTTCGAATAACGAAATCAAACATGTTTTGTGTCCTCCTTATCATCCAGCTTCAAACGAGCTTGCTGAAAGACATGTGCAAACTTTTAAGAAGATATTTGGGAAATGTTCCTCATCATTACCATTGCATCATAAGGTAGCTGATGTTCTCTTCAGATATTGGAACACACCCCACACCACTCCTGGGTCAACCCCTGCTGAACTTTTTCTTAAAAAAACAACCCACCATTAAACTTAGTTTACTTAAACCCCACATTAGAGCAAAAGTTCAGGAGCAACAACAGAAATCAAAGATGAGTAGAGATAGTCACTGTAGTTCTAGGCAGTTTGACTTGTATTAACATGTTTGAGTAAGAAGCTTCAGAGGGGTTAGGGAAAGATGGATCCCAGGTACCATTGTGGAAATTAAAGGTCCACTTTCTTATCTTGTCAGAATACCAGGAAATAGCAGAAGGTATGTACATGTTGATCACATCATTCCAGATGAGTCAGCTAGAGAAGATTTACCTAGCATAATAGAACCTAAAACTGTAGAAAGTTCAGATTTAGAACATGTGCAGGAACAAACAGTTCCAGTAGTTCCAAACCAACAGCCAGTGGAAGTTAATCCACCTAGAGAAAGAAATGTTAATAGATCAGGTAGAGTAGTAAGACCTCCTGTTCAGTTAAATTTGTAACTTGATTTTTAAATTTTGTATCTTGTGATTTTCTGATCTAGAAGGGAGGAATGTTGTAGGTCACAACAGGAAATGTCTATTGATGATTCATAATTAATCTTAAGTATATGAGTAGGTTGACATACCTCTCCTATTCAGTGAAAGTATTCCTATTCCGGTTACTGTGATCTTGTTGTGTAAGAATTAGTTCCGTTTATGTACAATAAATATTAATTGTAAATACTTGTAAATGCATTGGTTCGTTAGTTGGCTAGTAGTAGCAAGAGACTGTGATTCAAATAAAAGTGTTTCATTTATTCATTGTCACTGGAATTTTGATGCGCTGCATTTCTTCCAGGCAAGGATATAACACATCCTTACATATTAAAAGCACAACATGTATAAACTAAGAATTTAAGAATGCATTCAATTCAAAGCAGAGGACCAGCTTCATTGTGCACAGCTGTATTGTCATTTTGAATGCAATGTTAAAATGGCATCATGGAAATTAGTATGGGCAACCTTCAATATTTACTGAAAAAAGTGGAAACTAAAGCTTAATTAAATAGTATATTAGATGTAAAATCAATAATAGTGCATTAATCATGGGAAATGGCAATTGTTAGAATTTTATTTAGTTCTCTTTGTTACAATCATTAACTGGGTATACATAAAACTTACTGATGAAGTGAGTATTAAGTTGAATTTTTAGGAGTGGTGCCCCACCCAAATCTCTCTCTGGGAAAAAATCTAAACTGCACTAAGTATATAAAAAAGTGTTGGCCATGTTTTAAATACATTAATTGGTGTGGTCATGAAATTATATATATATATATATATATATATATATATATATGTGTGTGTGTGTGTGTGTGTATGAGGGTGTGTGGAGAGGCAGTCCTCAACTCAAAATTACAAACAGATAAAGCAAGTGTGAAAAATCTGGTGTGATTTGTAGAATGTATAAATGAGAATTGTGTATTGTATGGAGTAAATTAACAACACCATGTGATAAAGAAAAATAGCTCAGATAACTATTAATATGCTGTAATTAAGTTTTTAAAAAGCTAGTACCCACAACTGCTTACACAGGATATCTTTTCCCTGTGTTTCAAAATATGTTTCAAGTATCTGTTTTCTTGTGCCACAAATGACTGTGGAATTTAACCTAAAAAAGAGCTCATGAATGGACAAGTGGTAACACAGATTTTATTGAGCAAAAAGATGATGTATGTGGAGAAATATAAACACAGTTATTTTTGGAACATTTAATCAAGTAATTTCATTTTATCCTATATAATCAAAATCCCCCAAAAAGCCACTTGGGCACCAGGACAGGGTAAAATGGTAGGCCTAGTCCTTTGAGCTATGAGCATCAACAATAGGATTTTAGTGACCAAATTCTGAACTTACTCACCAAAACCACTCTTGTAGGACAAAAATGCAAAGAAAACTTTGTTGTCATTAAACAATATTAATAATAAAATGCAATCTATCTTAATTTAAACATTTCACTAGAGAATCTCATTCTGTCCCCTTAAGTGCTGGATGGGCAGATTAATTAAGTTTACATTTACACAAAGAGAAATCATTCTGGTAAAGTGATATCCTAAATTTCTTATTAATACAAACATCTGACAGCTGTCTCTGTAATTGTCTTAGAATTCTTTTACAATCCAGATCTAAATTTTATAACAGATTTTTCAAATCATCCATATCTTTTGAATAGAAACCAAGAGTCAAAAGGTCAATAAAAACAAGTTCACCATCATCACTTTGGAATAGACAGGATGGTTGTGTCCTTGAGGTTTTTCTTCTCCCAAACACACTAGGTGTTTCATAGGTGTCAAAGGTGAAAATACCCCACAATAATTAAATGTAATAAAAAAACAATACAGAGGCCATCTGTAAGGATCTAATTTATCTTTAGTTTTTCAATATTGTGAAATTATTTCTTTTCATGTAACCTTTGTACTTAATGTTTATTCTTTTGTTTGTTCTACCCATTCTGGGTTTAATTCTTTGTTGATTGAAGCTACATATTGCATTTGTTTCTCTACAACAATTTAATCAACAAAGAATTAAACCTAGAATGCTCCTCCATAAAAAAAACCCCACTTTAAACACCTATTCATTGGTACAAGTTTGTTAGATGGTCACCATCTGTGCTCCTGCCATTGAGAATGAACATTCTGTTATAAATATTTCTCTCATCGCTAGCATATAGTAAATGGCTAATATTTATAAACAACTAGAATAGGCTATATTTTCTAAATTTAGTGTCAATAACATGGCAATCAGCAGTCAAATTGGCAAAAACTTCAGCTGGATCTGTTACAGTTATAGCAAAACCACACACAATTAAATGAGATTTTGTGTCTTTAAACTGAAAAGTGGAAAATTTGTGGTTCTTTTGAAAACCTAATCTGAGAATTATATTGGCACAAAACCCTGGATGAATAGGGAGACAAACATTAGAATAACTATTATTGCCAACTTCAAGATTCACTTTGTTTTGAGAGTTTTGACTGACAGTGATGACTGGGCCATACATATAGCTTCATTGTTAGGAAGCATATACAAGTGGAGAGAATCAACCAGAGGAGGATGTATAAAGCTTTCTGAGCTTCCCAAGTCTGTGAGAGCTTGTGTTGGGTACCATTAATTTGAATATTTGAAGTGGAGCTTTTCAATAATGTAGGAGACTTTACAGATGTTGTAGTAAGAGTGGGATAATATGATGCAGCAGAGGTATTCTGTTTTACATGATTATTAGGAATACATCTACATAGTGTCTTCCCTTCTGACATAAGCTGCATGTAGCATTTTTTGCTGGATAGTTGGTGCATAATTCCTGTATCCACAAAAATAACATTTGGCTCCAGGTGCAGCTGCTAGAGTGGAATGTTGCTTAAAACTGGGGCCACTAGGCTGAGGCTCAGGTGGGTGAGGAGGAGTTAATGCAGCAGCTATAATAGGAGAAAGAGGCAGCATAAAGCTCTCCTTTCTGGAAAGGATTGTGTAAATATGGGAATAATCAAAATTAACGCTGACAATGTATTCTCTATTCAACAGACAAATCAGACAGACAGTCAGAACAGGCAGAAAACAACAGACAGAAATAAATCATCGATCGACTTATCAAAGCCACTCACCAAGGAGGCACTCCTTGAGCATTATAAAGACAGTTTTACTGGCGTTGGTTGCCTCCAACCACCAATATCGTTTAAAGTCAAAGAGAATGTCATACCTGTACAAATGCCCAAACATCGGGTCCCACTAAGCAAGCGTGAAAAGGAGAAAGCTGCCATTGCCCGATATGTTAAAGAAGGGATTTTGGCAAAAGTAACCGAACCAACACCATGGTGCTCGAACATCCTCTGCAGAGAAACTCCAAATAAATTTCGAGTATGCATAGACCCTAGTCAAACTATAAATACTGCTATTGAACGCCCAGTATTCCAGATGCAGACACTAAATGAACATCTACATAAACTTAGAAATGCTAAATGTTTTACAGTAATTGATGTAAAAGATTTTTTCATATACCACTCGATGGAAAATCATCCAAAATGACTACCATGCACACAACATATGGGCGCTACTGCTGGCTCCGCCTCCCATTTGGTATCAACAGTGGCCCTGAGGAATTTCAAGTACGTATCATGGCAGCAGTAGAAGACCTCAATGGTGTTGCACCAATAGCAGATGATCTACTAGTTTATGGTTGTGGAGATATCTATGAGGAAGCAGAAGCTGACCATGATAGACACTTTATCGCATTAATGGAGAGAGCAAGAGTAAGGAACGTTAAATTCAACATACTGAAATTGGTATTCAAAAAAAAGCAACTGAAATTTGTTGGACACATATTGACACAAGATGGAATTAAAGCAGACCCCGAAAAAACCAGTGCTATCATGAACATGCCAACATCACATGATAAACAAAGCGTACTGCGATTCATTGGCATGATCAAATACCTTTAACCATACTGCCAGAATCTAAGCACTATAATTGAACCATTAACTCAACTCACCAGAAAGGACATGATATTTAATTGGTCTGAGACACAACAAACTGCATTTGACAAAGCCAAATCTATTGTAGCTTCAACACCTGTCCTACAATATTTTGATCCAAAGAAGCCAGTTGTACTTCAAGTTGATGCTAGTGAGAAAGGACTTGGAGGAGCATTACTACAAAAGAACATTTATCAACAACTGCAACCTGTTGCTTTTACATCATGTACTTTAAGTGACACTGAAAGAAGATACTCACAGATCGCAAAGGAGTGCCTTGCTATATACAATGGATTCTCCAAATTCCATCACTGGCTATATGGACACCCAGACATTGAAGTTCATAGTGATCACAAACCATTGGAGATGATTGTGAAGAAGCCCCTTAACCGTGCACCTGCCA
>RDPX01000252.1:706621-721150 GCA_003991215.1 Morbakka virulenta
TCAACTCACCAGAAAGGACATGATATTTAATTGGTCTGAGACACAACAAACTGCATTTGACAAAGCCAAATCTATTGTAGCTTCAACACCTGTCCTACAATATTTTGATCCAAAGAAGCCAGTTGTACTTCAAGTTGATGCTAGTGAGAAAGGACGTGGAGGAGCATTACTACAAAAGAACATTTATCAACAACTGCAACCTGTTGCTTTTACATCATGTACTTTAAGTGACACTGAAAGAAGATACTCACAGATCGAAAAGGAGTGCCTTGCTATATGCAATGGATTCTCCAAATTCCATCACTGGCTATATGGACACCCAGACATTGAAGTTCATAGTGATCACAAACCATTGGAGATGATTGTGAAGAAGCCCCTTAACCGTGCACCTGCCAGACTTCAACTAATGCTGCCACGGCTTCAGAAATACCAATTCAAACTTATCTATCAAAAAGGAACATCTCTACACATTGCAGATACTCTATCAAGTGCACCACTTGCTAATTCATCAACCAACAATGTCAATTCCTTTGAAATTTTTCGTCTAGAGACAGAAACTGAGTATTCAGAACACCACTACCAACTCAAAAATGAAACAGAAATGAAAATCCTTGCAGCCACCAAAAGTGATAATCTCTTTCAATACTTATACACTACCATTCAACAAGGATGGCCAGAAAAAATCCAAGCTTTGGACAAGGATTTAAGACAATTCTGGAATTTTCGTGATTAATTAACATCCATTCGACAAGAAATACTCCAAAAGATACATGCTAATCACATGGGAGCAGCATCAAATACAAGAATGGCCAAAGAAGTACTATTCTGGCCTAGTATGTCAAGAGATATCACCAACATGTGCAATGCATGCTCAGAATGTGCCAAATACCAAAATACGGCACCGAGACAACCAATGCAATCATTACCAATACCATCACTCCCTTGGCAGATTGTCAGCCAAGATCTTTTTGAGTACGAGAACAATGATTACCTTGTGACTGTATGTCATTTTTCAGACTGGATTGAAGTTGACCATCTTCCAAACACACTCGCCCAAACAGTAATCGAACGCACCAAAGCACATTTTGCTCGCCATGGAATTCCTGAGATATGCCATACTGATAATGGCCCACAGTATATTAGTGGGGCATTGTAACATTTTCCNAACATGTGCAATGCATGCTCAGAATGTGCCAAATACCAAAATACGGCACCGAGACAACCAATGCAATCATTACCAATACCATCACTCCCTTGGCAGATTGTCAGCCAAGATCTTTTTGAGTACGAGAACAATGATTACCTTGTGACTGTATGTCATTTTTCAGACTGGATTGAAGTTGACCATCTTCCAAACACACTCGCCCAAACAGTAATCGAACGCACCAAAGCACATTTTGCTCGCCATGGAATTCCTGAGATATGCCATACTGATAATGGCCCACAGTATATTAGTGGGGCATTGTAACATTTTCCAAAGAATATGATTTCAAACACACTCGGTCAGCCCCATACTATCCTAAAGGAAATGGTAGAGCTGAGGTAGCAGTAAAAGTCACCAAGAACATGTTGAGACGTTCTAATGACTTGCACACATCTCTGCTACACCATAAATGACAATTTTATATCCTCACCTTGATAAGACAAGATGAGGATATAAAGTTACACCAATCTTGTTATTTAGTTTTTATTTCATAGGAAGCGGGATGTTGCATACGCTACTTCGCCCGCCATCGTTGTTACATCATGTTTACATTATCGCTAGTCACGGCATTTCAAGTTATATTTTCAGTCGTTAATCAAAATGGCGTCTACGTTTTTCTGTGTTCACTTCCTTTGACTTGTAACTTTGTTACAGCATCTGACCTAACAAGCATGGTCTGAGTAAACTAGTTTGAAAGTAAGAAGTAAGTACTGTGTCAAGACTGGCAGATAACCAAACTGCAAAATTAAGAAGATTAAATAAATAAGTAAACCAACAAATATATATACAGAGTCATAGTGTTTTCTCTTCAACCTTTTAACACTAGGCGGTTTAGGTTGATTTGTCAGGTAATTTAGGAAAATTAACGGTTAAAAACATAAACGTAATGGTCATTGAGAGAAAATCATTTTGTAAATAATTTTTGTATGAATAAAGCTTTCAGACATATTTTTAATAAAAAAAATCTAACTCACTACAGACTAATATTTGTCAATTTTTAAAAAATTTGAATTGATTTTTTTTCAAAGAAAAAAGTACTATAGTACTTATCAAACAATAATAAATCCATATTACATATCCCCAAGGAAAGCATTGCAATGAGAATAACTTTTATAATAAACAAATATTGTGCCACTTGTAATAAATAATAACGCGGCCAAAAATTACGCCATGGGAAAAAGACTCCGTGATAAGATGGGAAGTAAATCAATGTCACCTGGTTGTAAAAATGATGTGACAAATATTCCTTTTTAACATAATGTATTTGCCTGTAAAAATCTAGAAAGAAACGCCTCTCATTCGCCACCTCTAATATTTTTGCAAGTGGTAAGACTCACCTCAGGCTCTAACAGTCATGGAACGTAGCTCATCAGCTTCGCACCATTTTCATTTAAGTCATTCTTCCAACTTTTGCACCGTAAATCCTAAAAGTGGTTTAAATGATATCAATCCACTTCTCCTCATGCCAACCTTCTTTCAATCCCCCCCCCCCATAAAAAACAAAAGTAATGATCTCTAACCCAAAACAAATCACGACCCCCATAAAAGCGGCGAATGCTCCTTTTGAGTATAAAAGTATAAAAAAAGTTAACCCAAAATGCATTTGTATTTTCCATCTTTAATTAATGAAAATAAACAAGACATTGGAAATAAAACCACAAAGCAAAGTCAAGAAGGTAGATGGTTGGTTATCGCTTAGTTTTTAATCTCAAATTTTTTTAAAATTCTTTTTTAGAAATTCTCAGTTCTTAAATATTCTCGCTTCCATGCATTTGACAGATAGTCAACCTAACTCGAACGTTTAATAAAGGGGGTATTCATACAATGACAAAGACTGTTACAAGAACCTCAAAAAATGTCAGAGTTGGCCAGTGGTTGTGCATTCCACCATGGTTTAAACTTCCCGCGCTTTTGTAATCTACCTCATTCTGAGGGGACAGAAGTCCGGGTGTCGGTTTGGATATCTTAGCCGGATATTTAAAAAAACAGTATGAAAATAAGTTCCGCCTTACCGTTACCACAGTGGGAAAATTCAGGGTATCTGGAAAATTTTGATCACCACTTGGACTGGCTGATACTCTTCCACTCCTTCCGTACCCGTGACTGTTCCATCGCCTTACTCTCCAACGGCCACTCATAGAGTAACAAGGAGAAATAGCTATTATGGCTGAAGTTGATATTTTGTACTCTTGGGCCAATTGGCTCCTGGTAAACTAACAAACTTCATCATATCAGCTGAAGCCGCAGTGTTCAATTCCAAATCCCAACTTTTACAGTTGCTTTCAGGTTTGTTTTATGTCAGCACTGCTAAAATGTGGAACAAAAGTAGAACTTCACGAGATCCTTAATTGCGCTCATGAAGTGTTAAAAATGAAGTCATTCATGGGTTTCCAAAGGCACCCCTTAAACCCAACAGCTTCTGAAATTAATTTTTTCATGTAAAGGTGACTAATACTTCTCCAGTAACTTAGATCAGAATTCATGAATGTTGGTATTTAATTTTCTGAAAGTTAAGGAAACCAATCAATGAAAGCAAGGATGTTATTTTAATCGAGGGCAACAAGGGAGTGAAATTACCTGTGGGCTGAAAATAAACTTGGGGGGGTAGTCCTGAAATCTTAAAAATATTCAAATTCGGAAGACCACTCATTGAATGTTGACACAAGCAAGATCTCCTAGAAAGGAAGGAAAGAAAAGCAAAATAACAATTGTGACCGATTTTCGGTCATGGTCTTGTTCCAAATAAATGAACACAAAGAAATTTAATGTAAACATATAAAATTGTAATTTTCCTGAGATAAATTAACGAGTGCGTTGCAGTACGACATCCAGCTTGGTGGAAGGTCGTAACTGGGGGAGTAAATTGCCACTTCGGTCCAGGGACGAGTAGCGCCATAGGAAAGTGCTAATAGTCCCTTGGCCTCCCACCCCATGGTTACAGTGAATTTATTTATTCATTTACGAATATTTACACAGGATAAAAACGTTTCAATAATTGTATAATTAAAAAGTAATGTATACAAATACTGTTATCAACACGTGTCCTGTTTAAAAAAATCCAAAAAACCCCCAAAAAACAAAACCAATCTGTAAAACAATAAGAACCTGATAAAAACTAGAACCTATGATTTTTTAAAATATCTTTAAAATTCACTTCTGTCTATTTACTTCTAAGTTCAAGTGGGAGATCACTAAAAACTTTAGCTCCCATGTAACGATTCGACTGTCTCCCATATTCCAATTTGACTGTTGGGTCGTAGACAAATATATTTTTGTTTCTCGTGTTCACTTTCGTGTTTGAGAATCCAAAATAGTTTTCGAATGGCAGTTTAGCATTTCCAAGCAGAACGCTCCTGACAAACAGGCAAACTCTTTGTTTTCCACAATCCATGATGTTGATGTCAGGATTGACATGTTGACCATCTGCCACAATTTCTCGAGCACGTCTTTCGAAGGACGCGATTCGTTGAGCCTGACTTTGATTGAGAACAGGTTTCAGTATACAACAATATGTAAACAACGGTAAGATGATGGCGTTGACGATCGAGAGCGCAGCACTCATTGTAAGAAAGGTCCTCATTTTGTATAATAAACGTAGTCTTGTCGACATTTTCTTAAACGTTTTGTCAAAATGTGAATTCAAGTTCAGTTTGTGGTCGATTTCTACTCCAATATACTTGTAACGATTTTCCACATTGACTTTTTCGTAATTTATCTTGTTCACAATATCTCTCTGCTGCAGATTTTTCCTTTTGGATGTGCCAAATAGTAACACTTCAGTTTTTGCTGGTTTCAAGTTTAACAACAATTCGTTTTCCGTGAACCAGTGATAAAGGTTTTGTAGATCGTAATTAAGATGACGTTCTACTTCATCCAAACTTTTACTTTCACAAAAAATAACAGTATCGTCAGTGTATATTACTACTTTTGAATGAACCAGATTCTCAGTAAGATCATTGTAAAATATAACGAAAAGGAGAGGTCCCAAAATGGAGCCTTGCGGTACACCCGTGTATACTGGCCTTTTCTCCGACATGACTCCATCAAAACACGTACGTATGTGGCGGTCGAAGAGGTAGCTTTTAAACCAGTCCAGTTCTTTTTCTCGTACACCGTAACATTCGAGCTTTTCAATCAGTTTTCGGTATGCTATGGTGTCTTTTTCGGATGGTGCCTAGAAGAAAAAGTTTTGTTCCTAGTCTCTCCAACACATACTGATTTCCTTGTCTTTCTGTCTAAGATATTCTCATTGTTCTCTTGAGAAACCACATCTCTGCTGCTTCTATTCGTTTCTTCAGACTTTGCGACAGGCTCCAGCCTTCGCTGCCAAATGCGAGGATAAAAAACACATAACAGTTCAGTATTCTCATCTTAGTCGTCATAGAAATATTGTTCTTCTTCATCATGCTGTCTTTCTCAAAAGCCCTTTTGCCATTCCGATTGGTCTTTCTAATTTCATGGTCATAATTGCCATTTTCAGTTATCATGCTGCCAAGAAAATTGAAATTCTGTACCTGATTTATTAGGATGTCTCCTACCAGTATCCTACACTGTTTGTTTGCTTTTTGTTTGATAATTTTTATACATTCTGTCTTCTTACAGTTTATGGTAGCTCCTTTCCTTTTGCTGGATTCAACCACTTGTCTTGTATCTCTTTTAGCTTTTTTTCTGACTCTGCAATCAAGACCGTATCATCGATATATTTCAAGCTGTTACTTTTGTGTTCCCTGATGAGAACCCCCTCTGGTGGTGTTATTTCTTGAAGAATAACCTCACTGTTAAGGTCGAAAAGGTCTGAGCTTAGCACACATCTCTGTCAAACGACTTTCTAACGTTGGTGTATGAGCTTGTGTCATTTCCTATTCGCATACACGCTGTTTGCTCCCAGTAAAGGTTGCTCAAGATTCTTAAATCCTTTCAATATAGATCTAAACATTCCAGCACATTGAAATGCTCGTCATGCTGCACTTTATCAAATGCTTTTGTGTAATCGATAAAGCACACATATAGAATCCTTCTGGATCTCAGTAGCTCTTTCTGATAGCATTCTCAAAACAAAGGTCACATTCCTTGTGCCAGCATCTTGAACAAGCCCAAACTGTTCTTTACCTATCGCAGGTCTTATCCTACTTCTTGCTCTCATCATCAAAATACGAAGTAGAATTTTTATCACTTGGCTCATGAAGCTAGTCATTTTGTGGATTCTGCATTCAATTACACCAGGTTTCTTCATAAGGCCTACGAAGATCGATTTACTGAGGTTGTATTTCTCCACTGACATACACCTCGTTGAGAATATCAATAAGTTTCTCTACACCAAAGTCTTCTAGTGCAACAATAATCTTGGTCATAACTTTAGGGTCCTGCAGCCTTATTCCTTTTCATTTTTTGATGTATTCTGTCCGGTGTTCAAGGATTTCATTTCTTTCCATTATTACTTCTCCATCCTTTGATCTTATGCAATCTGTAGAAGAACAACCTTTGAAACCAGTTATTTCTTTAACTTAGTAAGTATGGTCCCCAGTTTCTTTCTTTTGCATATTTCAAATTCTTCGCACTGTTTGTTAAGCCAGATCTTTTTGGGTATTTGGCATTTCATTTTGATTTCCTTGTCCTCCAGCTTGTATTTCTCTCTTCTGCTGTTGGAATTTTGTTGTCTGGAGCGCAATTTGTCCAAGATCTCGTTTGTGATCCACTTGTTCTTTGATTTTTTTCTCGCCTTTAGGAACAACTGCTTTTGCCGAAGATACTGCCCCTTCTTTAAAGGTTTATCACTTCGTTTTCTCTTGGTTTTCAATGGTCTGGTTTTCCTTTCTTGGTTGCCTTCAGCTTAACCCTTAAGTTGCGTGTGACTATTTTGTGATCACTGTCACCGTCTGCTTCTGGGTAAGTTTTTTGGTTATTCGATTGCACTCCTTTATCGTTTCTTGATGCCAATGTAGTCAATTTGGTTCTTGAAATCGTCTCCCAGACTTCGCCATGTCCACAATCAGCGTGGGTGTTGCTCGTACCATGTGTTTGTCAATACATACTTATTTGCTTTACACCGTTGAACACAATTTTTTCCTCTTTCATTTTGTGTGCCCAGACCAAACTTTCCAACAATTTCCCCATCTGGCTTACTCCCTATCTTTTCATTTAGGTAACCCATTATGATTGTGACATCCGATGACTTGCATTGTTTTTTAGCCTTCTCCAATGTTTTGTAGAACTCTTCAATTTCTTCTTCGTTACATGCAGTCGTTGGTGCATATAGTTGAACGATACTTATTTCTACTTCTTTTCCTTTCAGTTTTACTAGCATGACTCTATCTGACAAAGCCTACCACCCTACAAATCTCTTCGAGCTTTCTTTTTACGTATCACAGCTACTCCTCTTTCGTGTTTTGCTCCACCTGAATTTAATACCTTAAAATCATCATTGTTGAACTCGTCCTTGTTCGTCCATCGTGTTTCGCATACTCCTAGAGTGGTTATTTTTAAGCGGAACAAGTCTTGTTTCACATTGTTCAGGTCCCTACTTTGAAACAGTGTTCTTATATTCCATGTCTCAAATTTCAGTGGTTGTTTGTTGTGTTGCATACAGTAGCCTAGTGACTATCCGGCGCCACCTACTGCCCATGGGCTGCTGTACCGAGCAAGGAATCCAAGTCATTGACATAGATACCCTTAATGCCTTTTGCTTCCTTTAAAGTGGTGTACTTGTCCATGATTTTCTTGGCAACAAAGGCCGGTAGTTTGCCATTCTCTTCCACGCACTGTTTTTGTTAAGACACTCTCTCTGGAAGGACTGCTTTCCAAGGCTGTTGAGCTCTTTCTGCCCCCTGGGGATAATATGTAACCAATATCAGGGACCCTTGCAGGTACTACTACCTCGGGTCAGGGTGGATCTGAGAGCAGTGATGTTTAAGGGACGTTCTATTCTCCCCAGCATTCTAGCCTTCCGACAAGAGACGTATCACTGGTTTCAGTGAAATGTCATACCCAGGACACCATTATCAGTACGTAGTTACCAAAGAGCCTAATTACATCTTGGCCAATAGAAGACCGAATGTTTGTGGTTAACACCTTAAGGCTTTACCTTACAACATTAACATAATTGTGACATATGCACCCACAGCAAATGAAGAGGAGGAAAATATTGATATCTGTTACAGTCAAATGAATGATGCCCCCAAGCAACGCAAAACAACCAAACTCCAGATCATTTAAGGGGACATGAAAACAAAAGGGGGATTGGAAAGAACTTTAACAGCAGAAAGACCTCACTGTCTTGGACAAAAAAAATGAAAGACGTGGCAGACCTATAGAGTTGTGTGTCAAAAGCCATTTCACTATCATGAATGGATCGTTTCAAAACCATCCTCAACTGTTATATTCATGGATGGATCCAAGAGCAGGTCTCAGAAACCAAATAGATTATGTTAGTGTGAATGAACATTACAAAGGTGCAGTTAGCAATGCAAAAGCATTTTCTGGAGTTGATATTAATAGCAACCACGATCCTGTTGCTAAAACGCAAAAAGGTAAGCAAACAGAAACAAACCCTGAACAACCTCAAAAATACAAAAATTAAAATCAAATTTTATAGAGAAGTTCTGATTAGCATGGATCCACTTCTGGAAGAGCATCATGACACAACAACTCCATGAATCATGATAACATCTATGTTGACTTGCATTCAAACAAAATCAGCATGGTTAGGTCGCAAATGCGCAGAAATTGAAAATACGAAAAACTCAACCGGAACAAAAATGTTAAAATAAGTGCAACATTGGTGAGAAAAGAAAGGGCCAATTTCTTCAAAATGTATTCAATCTGCCTATGTGAAGCTACTAACAGAGCCAGCTGACACTGTAAAACGTTGGGTAGAGTATGTGGAGAAGTTGCAGGAAGATGAAGCTCCACTTTTGCCCCAATACATCTCAGCACCTCCAGTAATCAAAAAAGAAATAGTTGAATAAAAAAGATGGAAGTCTACAAGGCAGCGGGTTAAGACGAAATACCCTAGAGGATGTTGAAATCACTAGAAGAAGAAGAAGGTGTAAGTATAATCTGGAAGCTTATTAGTGATATCTATGAGAGCGGAAACATACCTCAAGATAGGTAGTAGTCAATTTTTATTACTATGCCAAATAATCCTCGCACAGTTGTCTGAGAAGATCAAAGAATGATAATCTTGATGAGAAATACCCTGAAGATAAATCTCGAAATCATATTCTAATAACTTACGAGATATTTATGATCTAAAAAATAAAGAATCAATGGTAGAAAAAAAAAATCAAAATTACCCATTTTTTCGTTGGTGTATGCTCGCACAGATCTCATTTTTGTCTGGCTGGATGCCCAGTTTCAACCTCCTCATCCCCAAGGATGTGGATGCCGGTTGAGTCGCAAACAACCGGCATGCCACAGGAGACACCGGTTTTCATGGTTGTCGGGCAGCAGATAATTAATCCAATATCTGACGTGATCCTGAACGTGATCCTGCATTCCCTCGTGCTTCTAAAGAGAGTAGGTTTCTGTTAAGGTTGTCCTTCCCTTAGCCCTTGACAGCACCATGTCAAATAACAGGGCAGTAATTATATATCGTAACAACGTTGAAGGAGGCTGACAGGTACCATACAAATGTATTGTACGCAGTGTTACAAATAACAGTGCATTTAAGTAAAGTGTACATTTAGTTGATTTAGCTTTTTCTTCAAAGTTTGTACGAACATGGCTGAATACTTGCTGAATGATCTCTCAAGTAGACCTGTCGGACGGCAATGCAATGATAATCATACCATGCTGTGCAAGATTAGGAGTTCTCTCTTTCAGTGCCATCAAGAAATGAACGCTATCATCTGTGGGGATTTGATTATCTGCGAGTGTCATTGAAAATTTCCAATTCGCTCTCGGGAATGTCTAAATTGACTTTCCCTGTTGCAGTGGTAACGAAAAGATCCTCTCAGATCTTCATGTTTCTCTTCCTTTCCTGGGTTAAAAACACGCTTCACCGTTCTTAACAGAGAACACTTTTATCTCTGCATTATTGACTTTTTCCAATCGGATGTTCGCCGTGGGGATTGTTCTGACCAGGTCTGTCACCACTTAGTTACCAGTTTCTTTAGCATCGGAGGCATTTTGTAGTTGTTTCTAGTGTTAGCTGTAAATCAGCACAATAGTTTTAATTGGTATTATTAGGGACAATCGACAAAATATGTACTCACCTTGGGAGAGGTGGTGTATGCATTCAAAGGTTCAGCCAAATCGCTCTCGAGTTCAATGCGTTGCGATCAGACACAACGGTGTTTTATTATCAGGAAATGAATAACAAATGTAAAAATTCTTGGACTGCTCGAGGTCACAATATTCAAAGAATCCCCTCTCCCCCTAAGGGTCGTGAAGTGCATAGTTTAAAAATCCTTTCACCTCCTAATGATTAACGTCACCTGTAAATGGTCCCCAAGAAATTTGCAGCAAAAAGAGTAGATGTGTGCACATACGAGTGGAGGGAAGACATAAAAGCGTACATGTACGTGTAGGGAGAGAGCCACGTTTAGAGGTTTTACTCCATATGTACTTTATCAATGGCCACGTACCAAAACTAGAACGAACACGACGCAGTTGAAAGAGTTCAAATAAGGGTAAAATTTCACACATGTAGTTTAAAGGAGTAGAGCAAAAATAAGCCAGGAAAAGTCGAAATGTAATTCCAACATGTACACAAGATAATTATGTAACTTACCACTGGCCTTTATGTACGTCTAAATTGGGCTAATAGTAGTATACACACGTATCTACGGTGTATTGCCGCGCATATACATAGGTTGATCTATACCATATTAGTTTTTCAAAACGTCACTCTAAACCTGTACACGCATTTATATCCAGGCAGCTTGATTTATACTCGCATTTCAAATAAAAATTAGTAAGTTACATGTCATTATTGCTCCGATGCAGGAGTAAGGCTTAAGAGTAAGCAAGCGTTGGATTTAGGAATCTAAATTCTCATACTGCCCAAGCGTGTATCGGTAATGAAAATACTACGCACAAGCAGAAGTCGAAAAAATATATAAGATTAAAATCCGGGTAAGGGTCCCACTTCATCAAAACACTAGTATCATTGGTACATGCAAAATTACTGATCTGTTGGTGACTTTTTGTACTTTAGTTCTCCCGTAGTGACTGCACGCTCGGACCTGTGTTGCCTTGGAGTTGGTAGTGTGTTTTTTGGTCGCAAAATCGTTATCTATTCTTTTCTTGGGACCCTGCGATGTAGGCCACAACGTACAAAACGTTACCGTCCTCATGTAGAACACCCTGAGGGCATCAACGTATCCGCTCCTTCATCGAAATTTTTCCGCGACCAATTTTGTTTAGATTTTATGTCAACAATGATAAAAAATTTTTCAGTAACAAAATTATGATGGAATTTCAATTAACACTGCTGAAAACGATGTTAGCGTGCAAAACGAAACGTTAGCAATGTCTCCAAGAATTTCAAATTGAATTCAAAGAGATACTGCGTTGCGACAAATTTAGATACAACGCAGTGAGGGGAATTTCATTAAAACGCTGGAAGACAATGCTTCTCAGTTTGTTGACGGTGTCCAAAGTCAAACAATTCGTTCTTCAGTACCACAATGTTAGCAAATGTTCCAGAAAATTTTGACTATTTTCGCTAATTTATGGTCCTTCGGTTGTGTTAGAATTTATTCGACAAATTAAGCTAAACATCCGTTGTTTATTGATTTTATTAGCTACGTAAAAGTTGCTGATTGATGTCGATTTCATTAAGATGCTGATGCCGAAAAGGGTAAAAGTTGCAAACAGATGCTAATTGATTCCGATTACACTTTTCTGGGCACCTTAGCGATCAACGATCATTCCCAAAATAAAGAGTGGGCCGAGAGGTAAATAGTCAGCGATAACAGAGAAACACAAGGCCTCCAGGGTGAATGGCTGATTACATTACAGAGTAGATTTTATATTTTTTTTACTCAGACTGGTACGTTAACTGAAATACATTAGTTTGTGGAACTAGCCGGTTATATTTCTGTTAAAATTTTGGGGTATAAGGTATCTTAACTTATACATGTATCTAATGTTGTGATCTTAACATCATGTGATGGGGGGGGGGGGGGAGGATGTGGTTTTATTTAGGTCATTCATCCCGTTAGTGGGATTGCCATTTGTTGATGACATCATACTGAGCGCGAGAGTCGTGTACCGTCGAGTTATTCTTGTGCTGATTGCGACATGTGAAGTTCTCGGCCGGTGCTTGACTCTTCTCACTTTTTGGATAATTGTTTCGTAGTCAATCTTGTAAAATGTAGTTTGGAAATGACACCAACTGAAATTTACCAGAGGTGATGCACATTCCTATATCTGACTACTACTAGTTGGCAGAATAATAATAATAATATTATTATTATTATTATTATTATTATTATTACAATAAAATTCTCGAAGTTTTAAATTCTTAAAACAATGGTAAATAAGCTAACTAGCACTGAAGCTAAAACACCCTAAGACTAACGCACTGGAACTAAAGTTAAAACATTGTTGCTGACACTGTTTATGGCAGCTTTGACTGAATTAGCATTTAAATGAATTGGACCTAAGACTAAAGAAACAGCATCAAAACTAAGGCATGAAAAACCCCAAATCCCTAAAATTTTACATTGACGGTAATCAACTCCAGTTCTACCGAGATTTCGTATGAAAGGGTAACAAGCACAGGTTTACAAAAAATATAACGCTAAAGGAAATTAAACAACAGCAAACTTTTTCAATGGTTTTATCGTGTCCATACCATATGGCAACCTTATTTTCACTTTCTATCACCTACAGTATAGAATACAACACCTGCAATACATCATCTCTGTAAAGCAGATACATTGCAGATAAATGCTTAAAATTTGACAAAATACAATCAAAACAAAATGCTAAACGGATAAGCACAATTTTAACTCAAATTAAAGTTCACTTGTGATTCACAATATGATTAATATAATATGTATTTATTTCCCGACAAATTTTTACATCTAAGAACAAGGACCAGCCTCGTGTCACTAAAAACACTAAGAAAAATTCAATAAAATCAATAAACGTACTTCAAAACACACTGTTTTAAGCAAAACAAGTTATCCTTTACAATAAGGAAACTACCATGTAAAGCTTAGTTCTGTTGCTCATATCGACAAAGATCTTGTTGTAAACAGTTAAAAAACAAGCTTGATCAGTTCCTAGAAAATGTCCATAGAATAAACTAAAACCAGTAGTTTAAGAACAATTTATGTTCTATAGAATACAGAATTTCAAATATAATATTAAAAAAAAGAGTGAAAGTGGATTGTAGAAGTAAAGATATTGTTGCAAAATGATATGGTTTTAAGTATATCATCGAAAGTTCAAACGGTAGAGCATGTGGCCGTAATTTTCTTCGCCACCAAAAACATTTGTGAATCGAACCGAATTCGATTCACAAATGTTTTCTACTGTTCTTCAAAAAATATTTATGTAATTTTAATACAAAAGCAGCGCATAGCTTCCTATCAGGATTACAAAAGTACTTTACCACGATCTTGCTGCTCTATTAGCCGATAACATACCAATTCAATATCCTGAAATCAATAAGTAGCCAAGTACATTTGACCTCGCCATGGACAGTTTCTAGAGAAACGATTTACTGTGGCATAAATTAAGTAAATTTTCGTTATCAAAATAGCTCCAACCATCAAATAATTAAGCAACACAATATCTTGAAACAAAATAGCTCTATTTCTGAAAGAAATTGGGTAGACATACTCTTTCATACATATTATTTTAGTCCTAATTTTAAATATATGCAAATTTAGGAGTGAAAAACCATTAAAGGGCTAAACAGTCATAAAATAAACGCAATAGATATATTTTTACATGATCTCAGATGGTATGGACATGTGATCAGAAGGGAAGAGAACTTTATCGAGGAGGAGAATGATAGACATGAATCTGCCAGGGAGGAGAAAGAGAGGAAGGCCAAGGAGACGCTACATGGATGTAATAAAAGAGGACATAAGGGGAATGGGAGTGAGAAGGGAAGATGCTGCTGCCCGCAGCAAATGAAGGCATATGATCCGCTGTGGCAATCCCTAACAGGGAGCAGCCGAAAGTTAAAGAAGGAGAAGATACATTTTACACGAGCTGAAGAACAAATCAGTATCAGAAGGTTAATTCCCTTTCATCATACATCTGCCACGATGGCAGCCCAACAGCTGTTGTAAAGAAAACAATAAACAGCTAACTACTTTCCCCTCTGCGTAATCGGCTTTGTTCCTACTGGGGTAAAGACAACA
>RDPX01000252.1:743462-768668 GCA_003991215.1 Morbakka virulenta
CTGCTGCTGCTACTACTACTACTACTACTACTACTACTACTACTACTACTACTACTACTACTACTACTACTGCTCTACTGCTACTACTACCACCACCACCACTACTAATTATAATAATAACAATAATATTAATAATAATCTGAAAATTAGGAAGAATCAAACCGGAAACAGTGCCAGACGTCATCGATGCATTAGCAATGCTCAAAGACGGCACGGACAAGCATAAGGGAAAGGTTCCAGGGAACATCAGTGTAACGGAGCTGCAAAATATTGCCCTCCTAGAATCAAACCACATCCTTAGTAAAATGTTGTTGTCGAAATGAACATCAACTAGCTAACCTTTATGGCAATAACATATGTACTGGACTTGTCAGTAATGGTCAATAAAACAGAAAAAACGAGAAGCAGAGGTAACAATACCGGTAATAATAGTACGTGAATCTTTCTTGCTTAGCAGCATCTGAAATAATTGTTAACGGTGTGTTGCTGTGTACGTATGTCCTCACGGTAGATGGACTGATTTCTTTTGTAATCAACTCCCGCTTATCACTTTTTAATGTTCTTATTGTGGGCAGAGAAAGATACTATGCTTTCGTTACAAAAGAGAATAGATATTTGATGGTTAAAAGTTGCTGGCCACCAGTTTTACGATTATGTTCTCCCTTTTTAGTTCTAAAAATTTGCCCCGGTATGAAATCTGAAGATTTTCCTTCTAAATCCGATTACAAATTTCACAAGACATTTTGTTGCTTTCGACCGTTTAGTCTGTAAATAATCAGAGTATTCGTCGGGCCAAAATCTTGCACTATTGATATAAGTTCAAAGAATAGGTGAGGTTGAGTCATAACTTTTTGAAAGCGAGACTTAGATTACTAGTGTTGGGTCCGGGACGAAGTTATGGCCAGCCCCGAATATATCGCAGAACCAGACTATCATATGAATGTTTTTAACAAGGAATCTTCGAAATTGTAATAAAAAAGGGCAATTTTTAGTTACTCTATATGTAAACCTTAGTAATGACAATTTTGTGTAGAGTAAAGTAGTGGTGCTGGTGGTGGTGCTAGTGGCGGTGAATAGTCGGTATACGACCAGCACGAACAGAGCTCACAATGTTATGAATATCGTATATTACCTCAAAATAATGGGAGAAGGATGGTAAACAATGGAAAGAACAGGGTAAGACAAGGAATATGTCATTGAGTGTCTTTTGATTCTTGCAATATATGAGGCTGAACAATAAATTGTGACATGCTAGACCTTTCCAAGCATAATAAAAAACTCACACAACTATCATCCGAATTACAATAACCTTCGTGACACAATCAGTAATGATTTTGTCTGGCTCTCTCACCAGGCATTCGGTACATTGGAACAATACACCGAGAGTAATGAAAGTAGTAAGAAAGATGATCTCTTTGTAAAGGTAATCATAGCGTTGCCAAATAAACTTTGCCTAGGAACTCAAACAGATCAAACGTAATATACTAACTGAAACTGACTTTCTGCATTACGACTTACGTTTTGCAATTAACTATAACAGACTCACAGATAAAAGAGTTTGTCATGAGACGTACGCTTTTTCTGAACTACGTTTCTAGATATACTTCCTCCATCGTCAAGCTGTCGATGGGAAAAGTATCGTTAGAAATATAGTTTCATAAAATCTTGCGGCTCATGACATGACAAAGGTCTTATATCTATGGCCTCCACTGAGTCAAGAATTATCTAATTATCTGGAAACATAATATTAAGATAACCAGAAAAAGAAATCACAAGCAAAACCAAGTAAATCTTCAATAACTGGAAATACTGTACAAGAAAGATCATTAGTTAACCTCCCTAACTAAAAATATCAACAAAAAAACTCTTTAAATAGTGAGAAAACAACAGACACAAAAAATATAACAGGGTAAAATGATGTTGCTTTAAGTAAATATGCCTGGTCCATCCGTAGTCTCACACGAATTTTAAACCTTCTGATTGCAGATATCTTTTAGGGAACTACAATCCACTAATGTATCTGTCTAAAAGTACCAATAAATATGTTTAAATCACTGAAAAGTCGAGAATGGCATGAATAGGAAAGCCTCTAATAATGACAGACCATAGGTAATTAATTAAATGCATATCTTAAGATGATTCAGTAAACGATGTTTGTCTCTACCAGGTGAAAAAATCAGTTCCCACGCATCCCATTGGAAAAGGCTTAAAAGCGTTGGCGTTCAAAGTAGAAAGCTTCAGTGATTTAGAACAAGTAACCAGTATATAGATTTAGTCTCGGGAAATCCTCGGTAAGGTTAATTACAAGGTAAAACAGCATGCCAGTAAACAAATCATTAAATCTCCTTACGTGATCATTTAATCCTTCCGAACACTGAATGGGCGATTTGTGCAAGTCGGTGCTGCATCGATCTGCAATCTATAAAATTGAAGAAGAAAAAATGATCTGTTCTTCAGTCATGCAAATCAAGGCAAACTTATTTCGATAGAAAAGGCAATATGCAACAGAGACTATATAGCACCTACGTTCCTGTATAGATTTTGGATCTTTATACAATGACAAAGATTCACACTTTTAAGGATAAAGTAGAAAATGACCTGGCTGAACTCCGCGGGGTTCAGTTGATAAGAAATTTGCAAGGAAACCCATAGGCGTTGGCGCATATCCAGCTCTAAACCACTAAATATGTCTACATAATTTTCTTCAAATGTAAAACTGGAAAAAATGGTGGACGGGGATGATGATAGTCTAAGTGCTGCCTTATTCATTGAAAAATAACAACAATAGCAATAACAATAGCAATTAGTAGTAGTAGTAGTAGTAGTAGTAGTAGTAGTAGTAGTAGCAGTAGTAGCAGCAATAGTAGCAGTAGTAGTAGTAGTAGTAGTGGTGGAGGTGGTGTGGTAGTAGTAGTAGTAGTGATAGTAGTAGTAGCAGTAGTGGTGGTGGTGGTGGTAGTAGTAGTAGTAGTAGTAGTGGTAGTAGTAGTAGTAGTGGCAGAAGTAGCAGTAGTAGTAGTAAGAGTAGTAGTAGTAGTAGTAGTAGCAGCAGTAGTAGTAGTAGTAGTAGTNAGTAGTAGGTGTAGGGTTAGTAGTAGTAGTAGTAGTAGTAGTAGTAGTAGTAGTAGTAGTAGTAGTAGTAGTAGTAGTAGTAGTGGCAAGAGTATCTTGGAAACTTAATCAGAACAGTCAATTGAACGACCGTTTTGTGAAGATGTAAAGGAAAATGTTATCTGATCTACATCTTGTCTAACATTCCATTAAATCTGACCCCAAACCCCCAGCTCTCCCGGTTTATCAGTCGAAGATTGTTCTGTTTGTATCATTTTTTCCAACTGTATTGTTAACAAAATTTTACTGAAACACAAATGAAAAAACTTGATTTCTTTACGAAGAAGAGCATACACAATTGTAAAGGGTCAAGAATATTTAGCAACAGGAAATGATTACATTTTTTTAAAAGCAAGAATGATCTTGCACAAAAACACGCTTGCATAATGGTTCGTAAGTGTTTACATGGGCTAACAGGGAAAACTTTTAACAATAATTTAATTCATATTAAAAAAGCTTCCAGAACTGGGAACTGGGGAGCTTTTTTATTGTTTTGAAAATTAAGCTTGGGATTCCCAGATCTTCTTTTTCATTGTTGTGTGGGCTTTAAATTCTCTGCTCATTGAGATCAAGGAATCTGATTTTTTATATGATTTTGAAGCAAGGTGAAAAACGTTTACTTGGTAAAAATTTAACTTAATTTAACGAAGGTAAGAAGTAATAGTATCAACTTCTGCAATATCAGATCTGGGGAAAATTACAAGAAATGGCAAATAGTCTCAACATAAACAACGGCTTACCTGCGACCTTCTTTTCTTCAAATAGTTAAGCAGATCACCATAAGGCAAATATTCAACAACGACACGTGCTGGTCTGGTGATTGTGCAGCATCCTTTAAAATTCACAATATTTTTATGTGACCCTATGCCTTTCATCAACTCAATTTCTTTTAAGAAATCTTCCTTTTCTTCTTTTGTGGCCCCAGCTATAAAATTCGTTAAAAACCTATTTAATAAAAGACTTGTGAGATATGACGAACAATGAACTTGAGAATAATTATACGTCAAATGTTCTGTAAAACAAAATTTAATGTTAACCCCTTCGTCTATACTTTCTGCATATACTCATTTTAAAGGAGTTCCAGTTTGGTCTAAAAACCACGTACACAAAGATGCCCTATATCCCCCAGAGGTGAGATCAATAAAATCCTGTTCCATTTTTAGCTAGATACTTACTTGTTTCTCATACAAACTAATAAAGCAAGCAGTATTTTACCTTTTTACAGTATTTTATATTTTACCTCGTCGATAATTTTACAGTATATGCTATGACCTTAAATATCACAACATACAAACAGATGGTTGGAAATATGTACTACATGTAATAAAAATAGACGGAGAGATAAATAGATAGATAGATATAGATAGATTAATTGATAGATAGATTGATCGTAGATCAATAGATAAATGCATAGATGAATAGGTGAATGGATAATGATAGATAAATCGTCAGATCAATGGATGTATGCATCGCTCTTATATCTCTGCTAATTGGTTCCAATTAATCTTTCCCCCAGCAGTCATCAAGCAATTTAAGACGAAGTGATTCCCCTCTAAGAAAGGCTTCAAATAATTATCATGCAGCTCTCCGAAGTCGTGTCGGGCACTGTAGAAGTTCTCTTCTACATGTAACAAAAGTTATGTGATATGGGAATAACTACGCTGACTTCTTGGAGCCGGGAGAAGAGGAAAAGAAGAAAGATGTGGATCAAGAAACGTCTTTGAAAGATGAAAAAATTCTAAGTAAAACAAAAAGCAGCAACATATGATTTGTCCAATATATTTCAAAATAAGATTGTTAACGAAGTCTTATGTAATACGAAAATAAATGTACTCGACAAATCTGTCGGGAATAACAGAAGAAAACCTATCTGACGAAGAAACAGTTCTCTCCGATAGTGTCGGATGTCGGACTGTTATTCCAAGCAATGTACATCTCCATTGGAATGTTTTTTATCGCAACTTTCCATTTCTAAGGCGACTTAATGCCCATTCTACCTCTGATCGAAGAGGTGCTGGTTCCATATTCCTATGTATCATTTCTTCCACTTGCTCTTCGTTGTGTCGCTAATAAAGTTCTGAACAATACTCTTCCTACTTTAGCTTTATATCCTAACTATATCCATTATATTCAGGATCTGTTCTTTGCACCCATCCTTCTAAAATCTTTTCCACTACTTTAGACTTTTTTAGAGCTTTCGTCACCTTCATTTTCCATTTCAACACATTTTTGTTCACGATAGCGATTCTTACCATTTCCTGCACCTTTTCTTACCTCTTTGTCCAACATATTCATTTGCCCTCTATTTCCCCTGCTCTTTGCTTGTCTTCTCTCTCCTTCTTGTTTAGTTGTACTTTCGCTTATCAATGGATATGTCATCTCTTTCTTTCCTAGAACTGTGTTCTGGGGAACCACTTAAATGGTTTCAATGCCACATTCGCAGATGGCATTTGGTGGCCTTTTTTCTTTTTTGATTGCAAGAGGTAAGAGTAAATTTGTTCTTGACTTAAACTTAATATTCTTGTCGTACGTTACTGATATCATGTCTTACTAGTGAATTAGTTTTTTCCTGTCCTCAGTCTTATCTTTATCTTTGTATTTACAAGCTGGCGGCCACTTCCACATTCTGCCCTTGCTCTTGTCTTAACTCCTTGAAGGATTGAGCTCCACTTACCTTTTACCATTATAAAATCAATTTGATTATTCACTCGGTCACCAGGACTAACGTAAGTATAAAATCTCGTGATTCTGATGACTTAATTATTTGCCTGAAAAATTTTTCAAGTCTGTTCCTACCGTTCCTTGTTCATCTTCCCTATTTTCAAACATCGTTACTTTTTTTTGTTACTTTCCCGATCTTTTCAGTTAAATCTCCCATAAAAATGTCATATCACTGTTAGGAATGGTGTGTTATGTATCTTGGACAATTACTGAATAATGGTTAAATTTGCCGCTTTTTCACTAATTCGAAATGTAATCACTCTATCACCAACTAGATTGCATCCCATTACTGACGCTTTTGGATTGTTCTTGGCAATGAGACCTACATCGTTACTCCTTCTAACTACCTGTTTTCCAGAGAAAACCACCATGTCTTGTACTCTGCCGTGAATTTTTCTTCTCTTAGCCACCATGATTCAGCAACACCTAATATCTCACATATCTCTATCTCCTTTTCATTCCATAATTTCAAAATTTACTGTTGTTAGTCCCTGTACGTTCTATGCTGGTATGTGATGTTTTTTAAGAGGCATACTGTTTCATTTAACCATCGAAGTTTCCAATGACAAGCTTTCTGCTCATGGATTTAACATACTATTATCATCATCCCTTATTACTCGTGGTGTGTTGTCCACGGTTGGAGCTTGACTGGTGTACAGTAGTAGATAGTCAGGTCCTTCTGCAGGGTAAACTGACGAAATCACCATTTCTCTTCTGCGAAGTTATTCAGCCTATGCTTTAGCCATTGATTTCATTGCTCATAGCTCCTGCGCCATAATTTCCACTTTTGACAGTGTTAGCGTCGGCAATTGTTCGTGACCCCAAGCAAGGGAAGCTTACCAGGTAATACCAGCCAGGTCAACTGGACCTTGGGTATCAGGTTTAAGCCCGCTGGATACCAAGCCAGTATTTCCAGGATGCCCGGGCTGTAAGAAAATACAAAAATGAATATCGTGTGCAAATGTACAAAAATATTAAACGATACACTCTCACCTCTTAACATCTTTACTGCTGCATAATAAATCGAGCCTTTAGTTTTCATCGGTTGATCATAACGCGACATGACGTAAAATTCTGAGCTATTGTCAATTACTGGTTTTGTCTCGTGTATTGTTGCAAAAAACACTTCGCCGAAAGCTCCTTCTCCAATAACATGACCTAGTTTTATCATTGACGGATGGATTTCCCAGCTGTCTGGTGGCTCAAATTTTTTAAACCTGCATTTAAAAAACAAAACAAGAAAAGGGGGTAAATATCGCAAACGCAAATCAAGACAAATGCAGAAACATTCTTACACAAACAAACACAACAAAGCCAGTAAAAAAACAAACTGAAAACAATGCTTCAAAATGGATAAAAATAATATTCCTGATTATTTACCATATCACATGCTTGCATTTCCTCAACCTCATCCAGTCAAGAAAGAACAAATTAGGTAAGTAATAATTACTTTTGAACAACAAAAAATATTACCCGTAGCATTTACAACAGCAAAGTCGCCTATGTCGGGTCACCAAACATGCGAAGCATTTACATTTTCTATATTCCTCGTGTTGTTTGATTATGCATCATTAAGAGATTGACAACATTGTGCATCAGAGTAAAAACTTTTCTCAAATGTATACTTTCCCATTTCACAAGGTCTGGCAGTTTGTCCAATTTGCACTTCACATAAGCCTCGAGTTTTTGTCACTTAGTTCAGGTAGAAAGGCATGAAAAAAACCTAGTAGTGTTTATTGGAAGCAATGGGTAATTTTTTGTTGTCTTCAATAATACTTCTTTTAATAAAACGTTACATATCTAACGCACTTCACCGTCAATCGGTGCACGCAGTCTTGGTTTTTCTTGGGACTCCGTTTCTGCTTCCATCCGGTTCAACATCTCTACACATGACACGCCAAATATCGGAAAAGTACAAGTTTAAAGATGGCTGTGGCTTGGGCTTTGGAAATTAACTATTTAAAGTGTAGTGGAAAAGGAGACCCAGATTCTTTGCGTAATGCGTCTAAGTTTTAATTCAAGTTGAGCTAAAATTAGAGAACCTGCCCCGTACTCGTTTTAGTCAAAAAACTAGCTCATACAGAATTAAAAATCACACTGAAAAATAGGCCCTGCTATTCGAAAAAATTCAATGTATGTAGATGAAAGATGGCTGTGCCTTGGGCTTTGGAAATTAACTATTTAAAGTGTAGTGGAAAAGGAGACCCAGATTCTTTGCGTAATGCGTCTAAGTTTTAATTCAAGTTGAGCTCAAATTAGAGAACCTGCCCCGTACTCGTTTTAGTGAAAAAACTAGCTCATACAGAATTAAAAATCACACTGAAAAATAGGCCCTGCTATTCGAAAAAATTCAATGTATGTAGATGAAAGATGGCTGTGCCTTGGGCTTTGGAAATTAACTATTTAAAGTGTAGTGGAAAAGGAGACCCAGATTCTTTGCGTAATGCGTCTAAGTTTTAATTCAAGTTGAGCTCAAATTAGAGAACCTGCCCCGTACTCGTTTTAGTGAAAAAACTAGCTCATACAGAATTAAAAATCACACTGAAAAATAGGCCCTGCTATTCGAAAAAATTCAATGTATGTAGATGAAAGATGGCTGTGCCTTGGGCTTTGGAAATTAACTATTTAAAGTGTAGTGGAAAAGGAGACCCAGATTCTTTGCGTAATGCGTCTAAGTTTTAATTCAAGTTGAGCTCAAATTAGAGAACCTGCCCCGTACTCGTTTTAGTGAAAAAACTAGCTCATACAGAATTAAAAATCACACTGAAAAATAGGCCCTGCTATTCGAAAAAATTCAATGTATGTAGATGAAAGATGGCTGTGCCTTGGGCTTTGGAAATTAACTATTTAAAGTGTAGTGGAAAAGGAGACCCAGATTCTTTGCGTAATGCGTCTAAGTTTTAATTCAAGTTGAGCTCAAATTAGAGAACCTGCCCCGTACTCGTTTTAGTAAAAAAACTAGCTCATACAGAATTAAAAATCACACTGAAAAATAGGCCCTGCTATTCGANAACATCTCTACACATGACACGCCAAATATCGGAAAAGTACAAGTTTAAAGATGGCTGTACCTTGGGCTTTGGAAATTAACTATTTAAAGTGTAGTGGAAAAGGAGACCCAGATTCTTTGCGTAATGCGTCTAAGTTTTAATTCAAGTTGAGCTCAAATTAGAGAACCTGCCCCGTACTCGTTTTAGTAAAAAAACTAGCTCATACAGAATTAAAAATCACACTGAAAAATAGGCCCTGCTATTCGAAAAAATTCAATGTATGTAGGGGTAACCACGTGTCGTTCCCATGCTAACATTATAAACAAGCATACTGGGTCGGCATGGGGTACTACCTTGTCTACCCTCTGTGATTTACTTGTTGCACGTATTAAGTCTTCTGTTGAATATACTGCACATGCATGATTTCAAAGCCACCACACTGGCATATGTAATCCTCAATAAAATGTAAAGAATATGTTTTGGCATCCTCCTGTACATGGCAACAAGACTACCACTAAAACATGCGTGCATCCTCTCTGTAGTCTGTGTCTTCAACATCTGATGTCACAGTGAAAGGAAAAGGAATAGATCCTTAACACTTGTAACCTCAAACCTAACGAAGTATCGAATATCCAACCCCATTCCGTGTCTGAATTTGTTGATACTATCATCAGATCTCTACTAGGGTTAAAAGTATTTATGCATTAAGCTGTAATCACCTTGCAATCGAAAATGAGGGAGGTCTTCTGTTTTTTTCTTTGTTTCTCCCATTAATCGCTGGTTATTGACAAACAGAGAACAACGATAGTGCTTACTCAAGAGGCTGCTTAATGAAGTGTGGTTTGCTAATAGAGCAAATACAGCATTCCGTCCAACAGTTAGCTCTCATCTTAGTTGGTCGGTTGTATCGCTACTCTGTCCATTTTTAAGGGACAAGCAATCGTTTTGTTTTTTCATTTTATGCAGAAGAACGAAGCATTATGAAGAACAAACTGCCTGCAGAGGTACAATGAAGGTGTAAGTTTCGACTGTCAGGTAAAGAGTTTATAACTTCTTAAAATTCAATTAGTATGAAAACCAAGGAATAAATTTGTTTAAATCAGGGGGGAGTTTGTTAAAATCTTAAGTGGGTCTAGTCTACAGCTCCCGCAGAGGAAGACTTGTTGTGTGTCTTGACCAAACAGAACCTCGAAAAGAATTTCTAGTTGATTCTTATTCAATGTCTGTGTCATCGCTGTCCAATGGAATGAGAAGAATCATATTGCTTAAAGCTACACTAACAGGCGTTTGAATAGCTAAAAGTAAGCCAAAAGATCAGATAACTCAGATAACCCTAACTCGTGAGGGTGGGGGCTTTGATCGAACAGTTGTGTACAGCTATGCATCAAGCACTATTTAGCCTAATTTAATCGATGCACTAGAAATTTACCAGCAAACTGTAATATCTACTTGTTTAGTATCTGCTGTAATAAGCCGATGCCCTGTACATATGGAGGGTTAGTTTATTCTTTTAAAAAATGATTAGGAAAATTTTAAGAGAATATTTCGGATGAGAACATAATTATATTTTACTAAAAGCAAGGCCTTTCTATAGTGAACCCATTTTATGACAATCCTACTTACCGTACTGTCGGGGTCCTTATTATTTCATCTTTTGATATTTTTTTACGGCTGTATGCTACAAGAATACCAATCCCGAGTAGAAATATCACAACAACGAGAAGCAACAAACCGATAGTTAAGTCACGCGACCCTAAAACAAAGAAAAGGAAAAGGTCATATTCAAGATAACCATCACAAATACCTCTATTCTCACTGAGCAGTAATGTAGCCATGACCTGAAGCACGAATTACTTTCTAGTGCAAGGATTTGTTTAAAAAAAGTAAAAGTAACAAACAATAGTAGGTGATTTAAATAAAGGCAAAGCACCAGCAGGAATACATGATTCCTTAACAAAGACGTACAGAAGGCATGCTGGGTGCTCCAAAACTGGGTCTGCTTTTCAAGTATACATTTCCTACTGCAGTTATATGTTGTTATTCATTGTGATCAATTGACTGACAAGGTTACTTTTGACTACATACCTGAACCAACTATGAGTTTCTTGGCCATGTGTCAAATCGGGAAGCGAATCCTGGAATGAATTGCTATGAGGTGGATGGGGGAAGGTCGACTTTCCTTCAAGTAATAGGTGCAGCCGTTTACGTCTGCTGGGATAGATGTACACCTCTGAAAAGAGTTAACTGGTCATTTTTCTTCAAGAAATGTTATTTGTAATGTCATGTCATCAAATGAAGTGTAGAAAAAAGAAAAGGTGTAAAAGTGTAGATGTTGTAAAAAGAAATGCCGACTTTGCTGAAGGTCAGAAAACGATGTTTCTTTTCGAATGTGTACTTGAAAAAACGCAGCTAAGACATTCAGTGCTGCATTTTTTCAAGTAGTACTTCATAACAAGTTCTGAAAGGTGCAAGAAAAATAAGAATTTTTTAACTAAACATGTTAATATTTTTTAGTTATTAGTGTTATCCCTCTCCTGATCTTCAAAAACATGTAGAAAAACAACCGTCTATTCCTTGCAAGAGAGAAACAGATTGGGGTGGTTTTTCCCATACAATTAGTGAGGACTGAACCGGAAGATGCTCGCATGGTAAGCTGAAGATTAATCACAGTTTCCACTTTTGTTTTCAAATTTTAACAGCTGCAACCATTTTTAGTTTAGACGGCATTATTCCGTTTAAACCAGAATCAAATCTGCTGCATTTATACCTAACAAAAACGTGTTTGCTGAGGTCAGCTGTAAAGAATGACCTAAACCCATGTAATAATCTGCCGTATTTCCAATATAAAAATATCAAAGTGCAGTCTAAAACTTCATTACACCCTAAAATGAATAAATAATGCACGTTCACAAAACTTTGACTGTAACATGTTATATCCTAGATACTACCATTAAATATTATGAACTATAAATGAGAATACCTTTTCCGCTGTCACGAGGGTCGGGTGGCAGCATTGATATATTGGTATTCGTAGTTGGAACAACCGTTTTTGGAAAATCTGAAATTTAAAAGAACAAATCAGTGACGGTATAAGAAAAAAGTACGACAAAGAAAATACAGCTGAGTATGTGTTTTTTTTCACATTATGATCACAAGGAGATGCATGTCGTTCTCAAATATAAAATCTCTCAACTGAAGAAATGTGAAGAAATGCAGTTATAGCATCCACTGTCTCGTCCGAAAACTACAAGGAAGCTAAGATACAATTTAATTGTCAACTATACAGTGCCAGGGAGATGTTTCAAATATTTTACAAGAGCTGATTATGGAGTCAACATATTCATGTCCTGAAACCACTATTGTCCTTTGTCTGTTAGCAAATGTAATTAAACAATTAAACTGAAAATACACAAGGGTTTCTTCCCCTTTTCTTCCTAGCACATGCACAGACAGACAGTCACATAGGCACACACAGATATTTGCTCATGACTAAAAATATACACTCAAACACATACATTCCTGTATAGTAGACTATGGGTAGGCCTGAACATGGGGCACCATACCACTTAAGAAAACAACCTATCTCGGAGACAACAAGTGGCAAATGCAAAATTCCACCACTCTTTGTAACGTATAGGCTGAAAAAGACAAAAAGGGCATTGAGAAAACAACGAAAAAGGGTCCTTAAATTCCATTATGATATTTTTCCTGCATGTTTGTTCCAGCTCTATCTTAAATCTACATTAAGCGGTATCCTCCAAAAGTTGTTTATTAACGAGGTTTCTTTTTTACTGGCTTAAAGATTTCTAGCGTTTTCCTTTCTGCCGTATTTTCTTCTTCAATCTTTCTCTAAATACAGTTTTAAAAGGAAGCCTAGTTTTAACCCGGTCTCGTTTTCTTCTATAGATGGCAACCTACTCTGCTTAACACTTCAATCATATTCACATTCCACAAACTTCGAGCCTTTTAATTCCGTCTTTCACCACTGTCCATGTTTACGTGCCATATTTGAGCATATTCCACGCATATATATATATATATATATATTCAAGACTTAATACAATGCGGTAAACTATGCTATTTTGGTAGTTCATTCTTTTCTCTTGTTAAATACCTTTCTGAAAATTGCACCACTTTTCTTTCCCAATCTTCACTGTAACAACCATGTTCGTGTTTAATGGCAGCACATTTATTAATGCAACTGGCTTCCTTATTGCCTTAATGCTATTAATTTTACGTTTCAACTTTTGGTATTGTCTTGCTCTGATATACACACCACTAAAAAAAATTAAACCAACATCTTTCTATCGGTCGGTCGGTCGATCGATCGATCGATCTATGTATCTATCTTTGTATCTATCTATCTATCTATCTATCTATCTATCTATCTATCTATCTATCTATCTATCTATCTATCTATCTATCTATCTATCTACATCTATGTTTACATAACTAATTAAAGATTTCAGTATTTGTTGATATCATTGTTTGGTGCAATACATACCTATCACAAAGCTTGTCCCGTTAACTGATGACCACGCGGGTTCTTCACTATTAGTAAGTACCATGACCTAAAGATAGAAATTGGACGTCGGATAAAATATATAGTTGGACTAATAGTCTCCCGTGATTGCCAAACCTTGGTAAGAAAATAAAAAATCAATATAGAAATTCTTATTAATTCTTATTAAAAATAACTCTATAGAGGATATTTTCATACAGAAATGTGGATATTAATATACGTCCAGTTAAACACTTGAAACATAATGCTAGTAGCGCCTTATCTAAGTGGAGAATGGGCAACACACAAATATTATGCCCTGAGACAACTAAAAGGAGTCTATTTATTTGCTCATTAAAAGAAAACAAAAGAGGCAGCAGGCAACCAAAGCATACGTAGTGTTATTACTAAGTGACAATATTAATTGCAATATTGCAGTTCAAACAACAGAACTGTAATGTTGACAGTTACATGCCACCGGTGAACTGGATAAGAAAAGACAGACTTGGAAACTTTGCACTCTATTTCAATGATATGCGCTTGGTACATTTACCAAAATTAATAGAATCGGACAAGGCTAGACACCATGACGATCAATCGCAAACAACAGAAGTCACTACAAAAAGAGGCAACGAAAACATATATCTGAAAGAAACATAAAATACAATATGAATTGCATAAATAAAGATCTGGGAAAACCCCCATCAAAGCCTCTGATATATAATTAATAATAATAATAATAATAATAATAATAATAATAATAATAATAATAATAATAATAATAATAATAACAATAATAATAATAAATAATATAATAATAATAAATAATAATAATAAATAATAATAATAAATAATAATAATAATAATACTTAATTTACTTTACTTTCTCCGTTTAGCGCCTTCTTTTCCCATAGCTATGGGTTCGGCGGTGTATGAGACTCTTCCACCTGTATCTATCCATTACATATTCCTCTGTGGCACCCACTTGTCTCATATCCTACTTTACTCTTTTCCTCCAGCTTCTCTTCGGCCGCCCAGGACATCGCCTTCCTTCTACAATTAGGTTCAAAATTCTTCCAAGGAAGTCCTGCAGATCTCTCCTCCTGACGTGACCATACCATCGCAGTTTTCTTCTTCTCAGCATTGTTTCCAATGGTTTTATTCCAGATCTGTTTGCCACCTCTTCACTTCTGATAATGTCTTGCCAAGTTAGTCCTGCCATATACCACAGCTTGTCAGCACTGTCTTCAATCTATCTATCATAGGCCAACCCTTCGAGCCATGCAATAACACCGGCCTGATGCATGCATAAAAAATTCGTCCTCTGTTTTTCAATGGTAGGTTCCTGTTAGCCAGAAGGTTGGCAATCTCTTTCTACTTTCGCCATGCAGCAGCGACTCTCATCCTTAGAGCTATTTCAACTCCTCCCCGAGTGTTCAGTGGTCATCAAGGTAACAAAACCCCTTCAAATCTTTGACAATCTCTCCGTCTATCTGGATGTTGTCATTGTCTTCCTCCTCCTGGCACGGATTCTGACCGTTGCAGGTAGGTTATCGGAAGTTCAAATTACCATGTACTCTTTGTAATCCTGAGCATCGCTTGTGGCACCAGTGCTGGAAAGAAATACATAGAATCGAGTTTTGACCAACTCCTCTTCAACATACTTCACATAGAAATCTGTCTGACATGATAACTTTATTTTTCTTTCCTCCCACCTTTGTCTTTCCAATAATGACATACATTCGTCGTTACCGCCTGTCTTTAATCAAAAAACCTTTGCTCAACTTCCCCTTTACTCTCTGCAGCCAGAACCAGGTCATCTGCGTACAGCAGCTCCCATAGATCATCACCTCTGCATTCTTGTTGCCTCATCCATTACCAGTATGAACGGCAGCGGTCTCAGGGCCGAACCCTGGTGGACTTCCACCTTTATGGAAAACTTGTCTGACAGCCCACCCCAACTCTCACTCTCGACATGAAGTAGTAGTAATAATAATAATAATAATAATAATAATAATAATAATAATAATAATAATAATAATAATAATAATAAAAAAAAATAATAATGATAATAATACGACTCGGTCTAATTCCTCCTCTACGAATGATCTGTAAGGTAATCAGAACCAGGATATCCCTAACCCTGAAGAATCCAATGAGAACAAACCTACTTTATGATCACAGAAAAATGCAAACTGTATGAATCAAAGACTGAGTTTTCATATTGTGAACAACACAACAACTGAACAAAGTGAATAGTAGTAAATTAAAAATAGGAAATTAATTTGTCAAATTAGTTAACGAAACTAGAAATGTAGGCTTGTGAATTGACTCTTATCTTAATTTTACAACACATATAGCTAAAATATGCAACTTAGCATTTTATTCGTTACATATTTAGACGCATTAGGAAATACTTATCGCTTGAGACCAGAAACACTTGCTTACGTATAGCTTTTTATTGCAAATTTCTTTTATTTCATTTTTTAAATATTTTTTCTTATATATTTATGGCATCAATTTTTATCGTTTTTTATAATTATAAGATAAGAGGTCCAACATATGTGATTGCTGAGATATTCATGCAAGCGTTTTAAACCACAACATTATCAACAGGAGGCCAAGGGCCAACTGTCTAGGGAAGCTGCGTTGACGATGTTTTCGTAATTATTAAAGATCATCCACAAGGTTTCTTTGAACATATCAGTATTCACTCAAACACCGTGTTCACTATGATAGCTTACGAAACAAATTCAGTGTATATGGAGCTGGAAATGAATGCAGAGCTAGATGCAGAGATCACAATTCGTGAAATAAAAGAAATTATCCCTAAAAAAATAATAAATCGCAAGGCACTGATAGCATAACGAATATATATATTAAATATAGCCTTGACAAGCTACTTAACTATTACAGCTTCCTTTACCCTCTTCCTTAAAGCTGGTACATTCTCCCAAACCATGGTCTATTGGGATAATCATACCAATTTATAAAAGTAAAAAGACAAAACCAGATAAAAAATAATTACTAAAGGATACCAGTCACCAAACTAAAAGCTTTCGAGGTTTTTAGAGAACAACGGACAACGGAATAAAACACCGAGTAGGTTACTGAAATGGATTTTCAACTTCAGAACAACTTTTTAACTCAAATTCAATTACAAATGATTCTCTTTCAAATGACAAACATTTTACTGCGAATCTACTGATTATGAAAGGTATTTGATACTGTCTGAAGAAAAGGATTCTGGCTTAAACTAATTAAAATTGAAATTAAAGGAAACTGCTTTAACTTTTAATTATAGCCAATATGTATAATAGAATCAAATCCATTGTAGAAAAGGAAAGAAAACCAAGTGAAAATTCTCCATGTAATACCGGTGTTTAACAAAGTGAAAACCTGTTACCTCATTTACATTCATTATTTCTAAATGACATGGAAAACACACTTACAAAATTTGGTAACAAAGGAAAAACTTTCAATTCAAATAATCAGCAGTTTTAAGATTACATACTTTTGATGTAAAGAGATGACACATGTTCGCAAATTCAGGAGAAGATTTGCAAAAGTTTGAAAAAGGAAATAGACACTTATGGAAATTCAAAGTAAATGTGTAAAAAAACAAAAATTCTCATCTTTTTAAAAAATGATAAATCGAGCAAAAAATAAAACGTACCTGATAAAAAAGAACCAGTTACAACAGTTAATGAATTTTACTATCTTGCCATTACTTTTAATCCTAATGTAAAGTTTTTAAGTGCAGTAAAGCTAATCAAAACACAAGCTGATAAAGCAACGCGATATATTATTTACAGTGCAAGAGAAAGCAATATGCCTATAGAACCAAAATAATTCCACTCATTAGCAATTCCACTTTTGCCATATGGAGCAGAAGGCTGTGGTTTTGAAAAATTTGATATATTAGATCAATTAGAAATCAATTTTTAGAATTAATAATGAATGTTCGAAGATTAACTTCAAACTATATGATTTATGGTTAACTAGGTTGAAGGTCAGTTTTTGTCACCATCAAGTTGCGAGTTATAGGTTATTAGTGTAAACTTAGGGAAACGAGGAAAGATTTCTTATTAGCCATATCAAATAGTCACTAATAAGTTTAAACAAATAAAGTGGGTTTGTAGAGTAAAAATATCCTTGATAGAAAGGGTTTATCATTTAGCTAGGATTAACAATACGTAAATTGAACAAGGTATTTGAAAACCACCAAATGTATTTCAAAAACCCAGATTCTTAAAGGAAAAGCGAAATGCTGGCATCAAATAAAGGGAAAAATTACCAATTAATTAAAAAAAAAGATACGACTGTTTGAAATCACTACCTGCAAATCTATCGCAATACCTTTGTTAGTTAAGGACTGAAAATCATAAATTTCCAGTCGAGGCTGGATAATGGTAAAAATTGTTACACTGGGGAACAATTTTTCAGTAACTTTGAGTTGTATTGGGTATTTCAACTGATTTCAAAGGAGTTTTAGGTGCTGACTTCAAATCTGAAATTAGTTTTTCTCCATAAGCTTTAGTTTGTATGCAATTTGAGATTAATGAAATTCTACAAATGTGAACTTGCGTAAACCATGCATAAGCATTTTCACGTCCCTATATATAGCTTCTAAAATTTTATCATTCTTCTTTTGTTTCAGTTCAACCACGGCTTCCATAAAGAGACACCATTGCAGAAACAAGTCTGATCCTTCATACGTCAAGCGTCTCTGCAAGGCATATTTTAAAGTTCACCTTGGTGATCAAGACAAGCAATGGTATCCTCATGTTGTGTGCCAGAATTGTGAGTCTGCCTTTTGGAGTTTCAATGATTTGGCGTGAACCCACCAACCATGTAACTGACTGTTATTTCTGTATGGCACACACAACGGGCGTTGGAAAAAACTGGCATAAGATTAAGTATCCTGACATTCCCTCAGCTAATCGGCCTGCTCCACACTCTAAAGACGTTCCTGTTCCAGTTTTCAAAGGCTTGCCTTCATTGGACGACAAAGACAATGGGCACGATAGAAGCGAGCCAGACAGGTGTGACAGTGAATTGTTAGAAAAGTGTTTACAATCTGAGTACTGTTCTTCAGACATTGAACCTTTTCCCGTCCCAAAGCCTCTTCCTCAGGCTAAACTGAATGATTTAGTGCGGAATTTGGGTCTTTCAAAGAAAGCAGCAGAGGTTTTGGCATCAAGATCACAAGGCAGAAACCTTGTTGATTAGTCAGTTAAAGTATCATATTTCAGAAATCGTGACCAGCCTTCTGTGACCTTCTTTTCAGAAGACAGACAGTTTGTTTACTGCCATGATATCCCAGGGCTTCTCAAAGAAATAGGCGTACCTTACTACAGTCCTGCTGAATTAAGACTCTTTTTAAACAGTTCAAAACGCACTCTAAAGTGTGTTCTTTTACATAATGGCAATGTTCATGGAGCAGTACCTGTCGGTTACTGGGGAGTGTTGTAAATTGTTTTAAATTCTTCATGATGTTCTCAGATAAACGGCGAGTATAATGTGCCATAAAGAAAATTCCAGTACGCTTTTTGAAATTGGCCTTCCGGTATCTTAGTATAATTAAGGGACTGCGTAGCCCTTGGATCCCTGTTTAACAACAGTTGCCTGAACTGTCCTTCAATCACTACAAAATTATTTGAAAAAGCCGTTATGAAAAAGCCGAAATTTTCAGGTAAGCCACCATCGTCACCATCGTCACCATCGACACACTACAGCAACGGAATCACTGTTTTGTCTTAAAAGAATCTTTTTATGCAGCGTGACGTATAAAGAAGATCTTCCTTCGGACCTTGACTAGCAACCACAAGCTGTGTTTGGGATGCAAGTCCACTCATTTCAAAGCAAAGAGTACTCAAACTGACCTTGGCTTGAGTATTCGACTCAAAAAGATAAATGTTTCTGGTTTCCTTAATTCGCCTATCTTACAGGAAACTATAGAGATAAGGTTTCCAAGAACGTTGGTTTCTAATATTGGAAATTCGCTGGTGATTGTAGTAATGGTTTTGAAAATACAGAGGATCTAAGGCCTAGATTCTAGCCGTTGCTAGATGGGTAGAAGTTACGAAATTTGATATACGTATTCGGGCAACTGAGTCTGTGTGTTCTGGACAGATCGAAAGAGATCTGTAGTATCTCGCAAGATAATAAGAAATCATAAAGTTACTAGAAAAAAATGAACTGTATTTCAAAGGTATTAATGAGATAACTAGCAGCTTGCATTCAGGTATATTTTTGAATGGGCTGGAGTATACTTTAGGTGGAGACCAAATGTTTGTGGGGATCAGCAAAATAATACCAGAAAATGCAAAGTATGCATCACCTCGACTTCAAATTGCAGTCATCAGTATGATGACCAAACGTAAAGGACAGGAAACTACAGCAGATAAAAGTTTCTAATACTGGACTATTTAGCATTGTATGACGAGACCAGAGGTCGTCACAAGAATTGAACTTCTCTCTGCAGTTATCAGATTTGTTAACAATTTTTTTACTGTTGTGACAAGCCTACTTACGCAAAAATGAAGATGCACGAGCCATGCAAATGCGACCGTGCATTCCTTACATTTGAGAAAAATGCTACTATAGCACTCACTAAGACAGAATTCTCTGAAGAATTCAGGACGAGAACTCGTCCGTTATCAGTTTGAAGCTGCAGTTATCAAGTATTAGGGAATAAAACAGACATGCTCTAATAATACAGGTTATATTTTCATCTTAACTTTACTTGTGTAGACTTACTTATTTCCTTATTTAAACAATTTGTTGTTTTTGTTAGAAATTTAACAAAGTCAACCCAAAGCTGTAATTTTGATATGGTTTGTCACTAATTTTCTTGGTTTTAATGATGATAATAAATAGGCCCCCAAAGTATGCGAATGGCCCCTCAAATTTTCTACTCTGGCTACAGGCATGTTGTTGTGTTATAGGAATCAGAAGTAAATTAAGCGGAAAAACAAGGGCTATAAGACTTGTTACATTGTTGGCAGATGTATGTAAGCACTAACTAGTCTGCAGCACAATAAACAGAATAATTTCCTAACTTAACTATTAAAACTCAATGTCAATTAACCCCTTTCCGGTCCTGACACCAACACAACTTCGCATGCACAAAAAAATTACCAACATGAGATCAGCATTCCACACACATCACACATTTAAAAAGTCAACGAAGGGTCCTCGCGAGGTCTGAAACAGAAAGCTTTGTGGGTGTTAATGTAAAGTACTAGAAAGTTGCCGAAAGAAATAATTGTATTTTTGACGATGATTACAGAAGGAAACAAGAGGGAGAAAACGACATGACTAAATACCCACTAAATATTGAAAAAGAGTTAAAGGTAGTGGAAACTGCTTAAAGCAATCATATGAATTTCTCAGTAGTAATAGTCAACGGGCAGGTTTTTTTCATTATTTGAAGCTTTAGGGTGGTTTGGTTGTCGTGCTTGTCTGAAACAAGGATACAGAGAGCTCACTGTTTGTTAGTGGTTATTTATTTTTACTGTATTCGAGGATAATCGTGATCTTTTCATTTGTGTCTCTATTTTTCATTGAGAAGGAGCCAATTTTCTTCGCCCTAAGTAGTACCTTTACTGCATTCCAAACTCAAGGCAAAAATTGGCAAACGTTTGAATTTTTCTTGAAACGTACTTATTCCCTCATAAATAAAAATTAAAAAATCCAAAATAATGCAATTCTTTAAACGGAATTGCCTTCTGAGTATGAGCAAACTCGTAAGAAAATCCCCAAACAAAATATATTGGGGGAAAAACTGTGAAGAAACAAGAAACAATTGATATTGTGCGCTATGTTGGCGACACATGCCGATATAAGCAGTCGTGCTTTAAAGAACAGTAGCAGAGACTGGAATAATAAAAGCTCGTCTATCTCAATGCAACAACACTATCAGCCAAAAAAGACGAGTATTCTCTAACCGACATTTAAGGCAAAGCACTAACTGATAACATTCAAGGCTCTGCACAACCGAGAACTCATACCTACTATAAACACTATTAGGAGGAACCTAGCGATTAAACTGTAGTCAGTGTCTGCTGATCCCTGGTCATTATTGTAATAATACTAGTAATAGTCAGTTTTAATACGTTATATCATTATAATATCTAAAGGTCAAAAGTTGTTGTTTCTGCTTTTTCAAATTTCCCTACTTATGTATGTAACGACTAAATTATTTGTTCCGAGTATATCGACTTTAATGAAGAGTCTACCATAGTTACTAAAGACGTATGTCCATGCAAGGAAAGCTGTAGATTTTTAACAACTCTGCTGCTAATAAAATTCTCTGGACTAACAGAGTCAATTAACATGCCAAAGAAAGTGTTGTTGAGTGTTACTTAAAGACAAATTCAAATTCAAATGTTGTTAGTGGAATACGTATTCATGGACGCAAACGTAGGATACAACGATGTAGCAAACGATTTATTGTTTGTTTGTCGTACTTCAAGACATGACTGACGAGCTTTAGAATAGTGGCTTTCCTTTCCGCAATGATGGCAGGTAGCATTCTTAGGGCAGCATCACTTTCCATTGTGGCTTGGGCCGCTACAGAAAAACACTTACGATAGCTTGTAACTCCAATGAGTTTTGGACCGTTGGGTACTAAATCGTTAAGTACAGCCGCCAATTAGGTACTGTCTGGTTGTGATATTGTGCATGTTATTCAGTGAAATATTACTGGTGTACACTTCAGGGTTTTTTTAGAAGTTTTAATAACCTAAGTCGAGTAAAGACTGCACCTAGTGTCAATGAAAAGTTCTCAAGTAAGCGTTGACGAAAATTTGCATTGCTGAACCCGTTTATAAAAGTGTCACGAATCATTTCCTGTTTGTGTACATTAACTCAAAATGTTTTAAACTGACAATCCTTTGCTAATAGTTTAAGGTTCCTTAACTAAGATCTAAAGTTTCCCCTGGCTGTTGTTTATGAGCAAAATGCAGATGAAGCGAAAATATTTCATTTTTCTGAACAATAAAGATAGACTCCAATGTACTATGAGCATCATCGTATGTATTGTATTCAGAAATAAACTAGAAAACTGCAGATGAAACATAGTTTACTAACATGTCAAGTTTGTCAATAGTAGGATGGGTTTCTGCAACCTTATCGAGAAATTTGGCAAATGTTCTTTTCCAGTGTAATTTTGTTCTGTGAGTCCCATTCGTATTTGGCACCACATCAAATCTCCCCGGTCGCAAAAACTTCTTCATATCGACTTACTTTGAAGATTGTTGTGGACTAATAAGACCGAATACGACAGTTGGTATCTAAGAAGGTTCTTCAAAAGGTAAATCTTTTACACTAAGGCTAACAAGTCTAAATTATCAAGCAATTTAGGGTAATCTAACACGAAAAAACACAACTTAACAACAAATCACCAAGTTTCTTTCTGGCAAGCAGGTCTTTCGAAAAGCTGGTACCAACAGAAAGCCAGCAAAAAAGTTGTATCCATAATGTAAAATAAAAGACATATGCAAAGCTACTTTTATCGATGCTTCTTTGAGACGAAAAGGGTAGATATTTCTCTCATCGACTCTTTATAGATGACCTTAAGCTTTATTACATCAAACAACAACTTGGACCATCGAGTCTCCAAGAAGTATAAAAGATATGTACCATCAAGCACAGCACACCCACTTAGGAGAGTCTTATAAACCAAATCACATTAGACAATGATTGCAAATTTACTGTAAACACAAAAAAGTTTTATAAATTGACCACGACATTAAAATTCACAAATTATATATTTTTAAAAGTATCTATACTAGCAAACAAAGCAAGAAAATCACAACTGAAACAGGCAAATATGAATGTTCCTGGCTCAAGATCTCTGGTTGATATAACTAATCAGAATGATAAAAAATAAAATATCAATAAACAATAATCATAATATTATTTTAGTCGCTGAGAAGTGAATGGGATTGGAATATACCTCATGAAAGATCTGAAAAATTAGGAAACACCTATCATACAGATTAAGATTACTATCTTGTTTCAATCATATGGGGTTTGTCTCACAAAAACACAAATAGCGTGCTTGACAAACGTATATGAGATGGCAATTCTAATATTCAAAAAATTTACGCCTCATACCATTTCTTGTAATCTAACTTGTTAATTTTTTCAAACCAAATAAATTTAAAAAAATTGCCTCATCTTAATCTGCTAAGCACATTTAGACAACATACAATGTTTTACATACCCCAAACTTGTATTTTCCTGTTTCGGTCAAATTGAATACCACGGATGTGATTTTCTGTTTAAAATACAATTAAAAAATGACATAAAGTTGCGGCACAAGTTTACAAAACAGGCAATTAAAAAAACTGAAGTCTGAGTTGCTTTTACACCTCCTTATCTCTTGTAATATGGTTTAAAATGGCTACCGTCTAAATCAATCTTGAAGTCATCGTCTGTCAATAAAGTCAACATACCAATTATGGGAGAGCACAGAGGAAGAGGGAGAGGAGGGAGAGAGAGAATAAAAGAGAGAGAGAGGGAGAGAGAGAGAGGGAGAGAGAGAGAGAGAGAGAGAGAGAGAGAGAGAGAGAGGAGAGGGGGGGGGGGAAGAAAGCTTCTTGATGTCTGACATTCAAGGTGCTGAAANAGAGAGGGGGGGGAGAGGAGAGAGAGGAGAGGAGAGGAGAGGAGAGGAGAGAGAGAGGAGAGAGAGAGAGAGGAGAGAGAGAGAGTAAATAAAGGAGGGGACGCAAAGTAAGAAACCTGCTAATAATCTTCTCCATTATCAAACAAAAGAGAAGAAGTTATTGAATTAAATTCGCATGGTATATGAAATGAAACACGCTATGAAGTAAACTAGCATACTTACCACAGGTACTGTTACAGGGTCAATCACAGGAAAAGGAAAAGTGATCACGCCATGCTTTTTCAATATAAAGAGTCTATATTTAACCTTGGTTACTTGTGAATTGTTTGGTGTAAGAGACCAAGAAATATGGACTTGTGCTGCAATCTTTGTGCACTTAGTACAATTACTATGAGTGCAGTTATAAGTTATTTCCTCAGTACATTCAATATTTAAGGAAGTAAGTTTGTACGATACTGTAGTTGGACCTAAAAAGAAGATATGGAATGAAACAAAACCTGTAATCAAAGTAAAAATAAATAGTAACTAAAATATATCAATAATCTGAAGAGTACAAGCAAACAGGTACAATATGCAAAGGGTTGGTAAAATTTAAGCGTAAAGTTAGATGGGTGGTAGGTCCTAATTAATATTAAAACAAACTTAATTCAAAGCAAAAATAACACATTTTTTGTAAAAGATACAAGCACAATTGCCTATTGCCTCTTCCTTCTCTTTTTCTCTGATTTTCTGTTGACTTTTGTTTGTTAGTTTTAAATTCGTCAAAACAACTGGTGAGGAATTTTATAATGGTTGGCTATTCTTGGTAGAAAAGAACAAAAAATTGTCTATTTTTGCAATAAGTTTACAACAAATTATCTATACTGTGTCCTTCATCTGCAGCATATTTGCATCTTTAATGACAAATACACCCAATCTTCTTTGTACTATGCACTTTATTTGCACCATATTTACATCTTTAATGACAAATACACCAATGTCCTTTGTACTGTGCATTTCATTTGCACCATATTTACACCTTTAATAACAAATACACCAATATTCTTTGTAATATGCACTTCATTTGCAGCATATTTACATCTTTAATGACAATTACACCCAATGTTCTTTGTACTGTGCACTTCATTTGCAACATATTTACATCTTTAATGACAAATACACCAATGTTCTTTGTACTGTACACTTCATTTCCACCATATTTACATCTTTAATGACAAATACACCAATGTTCTTTGTACTGTGCA
>RDPX01000252.1:780950-800372 GCA_003991215.1 Morbakka virulenta
AGAGGGAGAGAGGGAGAGAGAGAGGGAGAGAGAGGGAGAGAGAAGGAGAGAGAGGGAGAGAGAGGGAGAGAGAGACAGACAGACAGGCAGACAGACAGAGAGACAGAGGTTCCATTATAGTGTGTAAAATTCTTTTAATTTTTCCGTAAATAACCAAAATATTTCTACAAAAGGTTTGATAGATTGGGTAAAGAACTTTGACAACTTGTCAAAATTTGTTTTGTTTCTCCCACCCGTTAATGTTTCTTGTGAGACACTGATATTTACTAAAAAAACGTTGATGTACTAATCATAACACTAGGATTTTATGTGGAAATGGTCAGTTACAACAAATGTTAAAATACAGAAGCAATCTCGGGTAAATATCTACGGTATTAAAATAGATCACTTACTGATGTTTCTTGCACCCAACAAATTTGTTTCTCACCCTCTGATGTCAACAACTTTCAAATTTCAGTAAGTTTTAACGAAATTTCAATAAATTAGAAAATCCGTTAAAACAGAAACTTACGTGAATTTCAATCTTACATCCTTTCACAGAGTCGTCTGCATTTGTGACAGCAACAGTAGCAGCATTCTTGATAAAACAAAGTTATTAGAATACAAATCAATGTAATAGATATAATATGGCTTACGAAATGACAATGAAGTTTTACCAAGCATCAGTGGTGCACGAATGGTGCCAAGAGTGATCAATTTCCAGTGTCCTTATTTCCCATAAAGTGCAAATGCGTGTGAAAAGTAAATATAAATTCAGAAAGTACATTTCAGGCGTTACAAAGTTAAAAAATGTGTACATAACAGGCTGCAGTGAACGATGAACCATGTTTGGGTATAAAAAAAATCTTGGTGTCATTTCAACTCATAATTTAACATGTTAGAATCTTTTTAAAAGTGGCGTGTAAAGATGAAAGAATAATATACAAGCCATACATTTAAAACGAAATAATAGGCGAAGTCAGAAGCATTACCTCTGCTGTTATTTTAATAACCGAATAAAATTATCTGCCTTCACATTTGGTGGAGCTCAAAGGTATATTACTGCAAGTAAAAAAGCAAAACCTTTTAGTTTACCTTTTACTTACATGGTTTTCTAATTCCTTTTAAACGGCATTGATGGTACAAATAGTTGGATAACTTCATTGGACCTTACCTCTCAATGGTGCCACAATTTTCTTTTCCTGCGAGCTACTTGCCCTCATACCTATTTGTACCTATCCCTCTACTTTTTTTCTGGTCATTGTAGGACAAACATTCTTTTTCCCACGTAACTTACTTTTTCATCATATAACTAACCATGGTAGTCTTTTTTGTTCCTCTTGATAATTCCTTCTATCTTTGCATTTATCGTCTTGTCTCACTCTTCTTCTTGACCTTTATCTCCCTTACAATCGACATGTTTACTGTTATCACATCATACCTTATTGAAATTGATTTGAAATAATGATCAATATTCCGTATCATGTACCATGGCAGCTTTTACCGCAGTTTTAAAACACTTGCCCACTTATATAGTCCAAACTCATTTATCGCACAGTGCATTTATTGTTCAACTACAGTTCACCATAATTCTTGTTTACGTGTCTGGCAACTCTTAATATTAATGATCACAAATTTTTACGGCCATCGACTTTGTTTTGTGCTTCTTGCTGTAAAACTACATAAATTGCAAAAAATCTATTTCAAGACTTTTCAGAACTTGATTTTCATTTAACTCTGGCAAAGAACAGAAATAGCATCTCCTTCTAATTTGAATAAGAAAAATCCTGTGGTGTACTCCTTAAAATGAATATATTACATATTAGATATCAAATGGTATTTTAAATCGAACATTACATTCTATATTACATATTACATTTCATGCCATAATTTTTTGTGCTTTCTACATACAAATGTGTGCATTATGTGCAATCTTGTATAGGCTGTACATTTTGAGTGTTATATCTCATCTGCAGGCCAAATTTACACATAAAAAAAGAAAGGTAGGATATGGTCTCAAATGCAACTTACATTGTTAGTAAATTGTTCAAGTATAATACCACCAGCAGAACAGTGATGACGAATATTTTTATAAACATACCCCGTGATGCCCTGATCTAAAAAGCAAAACGGTGATGGACAGGTTAAGTGACTTTGCGACATTAAAAATACAAGCATTTAAACCAGGATGGCCAATGCTACGTTAATTAACCAAAAACTATAGTAATTACATTGAGTATCAAGCACCACCCAGAATGCTAACACTCAACAAAAATTGTTAATATTTTCTATTTACTGCCTAAACTTCGTTTTTGCAGTTTTTTCCCGCCAAAAAAGGGGTGCTTAGTCAAAAACCTATGCCCTAGGCATAACAGGAAGGTGGTAATTTGTAATTTGTCGCTTCTACTGGATGTGAATAAATGCAATTTATTACAAGAGCATTTACTCTCGAGTCTTGAAAAATAAAGTGGTGGGAATAACAGGGGGCGTTGGAATAGCAAAGGGTTTGAATAAATGGGCTTTAGAAATTTACTTCTAATACGTGGAGCACTGGAAATCTTTAAAAAAACCCACGTCCTGAGGAATTTTGACTTGACACTGGTAAAAACAATATACTTGCAAAGAAAGAAAGAAAAACAAAAAAAACAACTCATTTTTGATCACAGACCTGTGATAAAAAATGGGCACATGGATTTTAAAAAACTGCATCATCCTTGACAGAAGATTTTTAATTAACAGCTTCCAACAATAACTGGCTCTTTCCACAGCGAATTAATTTCGCAAAGTCCAAAAAATGCAAATATGAAGCATGGTTTTTCAAGTTCATCAATATGGCAGGAATATATTTTGTTCGATTTTGTTCCATTCGATAAACTAAGCCCCTGAACAATTCTAATTCGAAAAAGACAGGGGTTCAAGTTGATAAACCGCGTCATGCAAATATTTATTTTTCAGTAAATTGGCAAACAGGAGACCACAGTTGCCTCTTTTAATGTCTTGAAATGGAAGCTCTGAAGAAAACACATGAACTTTTACACATAAGAAAATATAATAAAACAAAACAAAACACAGAGCATCTGTGGGCTCTGAGCTCTCGACATTAATTATTTTTACAGATCTGCGGGTTTTGCTGACAGTTGTCATAAGTTCGTTTCTACATCACAAGAGAAGTTTCTTTTCCAACATATCTGTATTTTTTCAATGAATGGTGGATCTTTACTAAAATCGGCAAATTCCAACAAGTCAGATTAAGTTTCACGGTGTTTGACTAAGCCTACTCTAGTTCTTGTGAAACCTTCATACTTTAGACTGGACGGTGGGTAACTTCCAAAGGATTTGTAGATAATTTATGTTATTTTCGGACTCACTTTCCTCAGCTCCTTTTCACAAATTTTTTTGTTATCAAATAATTCTGACCCTTTATCATTGTTGTTCGCTTGACCTCTTAATGGAATCAAATTTTTAAGCGTGCTCTCAAAAGTATTTTGGTTGGTTTTGAAATCATATTTTGGCGAACTGGTGGAGGTGCACAGTTGGATCTGATATCCTATAGTCCTAAGAACATTAAGACGTTAGTAATCCATACTGACTCAAAAAAAAGCTTTGACATCGATCTTGCAGGTTTTTAAGTGCTTATTTCAGCATCTAAATCATTTCCGATCAATCAGGCTTGGGTATTCTGACTTGAGTTCATGCTAATTTTTCGAACATAGTTGCTTTATCTCATTTGCGGCATTTTGCTTTCCATCGCTGGCAAGTGCATATCATTGACTCAAACAAATTGCTTGATACTGCCATTTTTTATGAGCAGGAAGTAACCCCTTCGGAAGACAGTATTTCACGTTTTTGGTATCAAATGTACCTTATAATCGTCGAGAAAATAAATTGCAAAACTAACATGTGTAAATATATTGAATGGGTTTGGAAAGCTTTAAATTCTGGAAAGCAAGCGTTCTAATCAATAAGAACCTTTAACAGACTATTAACAATTCATTCTACCTGGAACATTTAGCTCTCGGGGTCCTCTTCCAGCCTCATTAAATAGCAACTCTGACATAAGGTCAATTTCAGTATTATTGATCACTTGGGTAAAAACTGTGGCACGATTTCTAGACAAGTGATGGGCTTTTCAAAAAAAACATATCTTAATACCTTAATGAAATAATGACATACGGTCCATATACTTTCAAAACAATCCTCAGCAGACAGTAAAAGGGTTAACACATTTCTCTCTGGAGATAAAAGAGCGCCTGTTTGGGAATTTCAGTGACATTAAACATTTTTTGTTAAACTCTTATTCGAATTTTTGAAAAGCAATGCTTTTCTTCTGTTGGTTTTCGTCTGAAATTTAAAGAAAAATTTCGAGGTAATTTTATGTGCAGTGATATTCACACATCGCCACACCATTCAAACAAGGCTTCTTTGACCTCTAGTGCTTTTGTTTTCCGACCTCATCCAGGGGCTCTGAAGAATTTCTTTGAATTTGCTCCAGTCCTGTTGAGCTCTGCCTACAAATTTTTTTCACGTCAGCATTTGGCTGCTTTTACTGCAGAATCGGTGACTTGATCAAGATTCTTGATATTGGTTATATTTAAGTGAAAAACAGCAAACCATGATATTTTGGCTTCGGGTGTCTTGTGCATGGCACTTTATCATACGTAATACCAAAACAAACCTACTTTTAAAAAATGAACCGAGGTAATTGAGGTATTATTATTTTCACCCTCGTTTTTTAGATTTACAATACAATCACATGGCAAATAAATTTTTCTTTTACGCAAAAGAACGTTACACGGCTCAGACTAAAAGAATCAATGAGGAAAAGCAGGTGGTAGCAGATAATGATTTTGGCTTCCAAGTAATAAGACGTTTCTTATGTCATTGACCTTTTGGCTGTCTTTGAAGAGAGGGCGTTTCTAATTACAAAATATGTCATGTAATATACTAATGAACGCCATATTTTTTCCAAAACTGTGTTGAAATGGTCCCAAAATTCACATTACTGGGAAAACATACCGTTGTCTTTATCCCAAGTCGTATTTAAAAGTATTTGGGGGGATTTGCCATTCTTTTGTTGGTATAACGGAGGTTCATGTATAACCAGATTTTTAGGCATTCGCGCCTTGGCAAAGCCTAGTGAAATAAAAATAAACGAAAAATGGTAATCAGGTAACGATCTTTTATGTACAAGTTATACTACATCATGTATCTGCAACTCACAGTAACAAAAGTAAATAAATTGTCACGCATACCACAGAAGGTGTTAGGTAACTATCACCCTCGTGTAGCAAACGACAAGCTATAAATTAAATACTATGGAACATCTAACATAACCATACTAAAATTTTATAAAAAACCCTGGCAAAAAAGCAACACAATCATTAAAAGCATTATTAAATATTATTAAAGTGTGTAAAGCTAAGGTTATGCTTCATAGCTGACTGTTAATTTCAACATCTGTTAACGACCATTCTTCTTCGTACACTCGATGTTAAATACAATGAATACAAAGACGCAAAGAAAGTACAACAACCACACTTCTTTTAATATATGATAAAAGAAAGAAAACACCCTTTTGTGTTGTTCAGATGACAGATAAATCGGATAAAAGTGCTAATAAAACAATATAACATTCCTCCTTTCTGCCACCCTGTGCTCTAAAACTATATTTTAGTCCTTTTTACAGAGCTTGTTCACGAAAACGCTAGCTGCTCTCATCAATTTTTAGTATACCTGAGGCAAATTTCGATTTCAGGTTAAATTTTCGTAATGAGAATTTTTGCGAGCACCACCGAATTTTTTATTGGAAAAGAAATACAGCCAAATACAAGATAAAACTGCTTCCAATCGCGCTTGTTTTAAAGTATTAAAAAATATATTCAATGTTCATACTAGATAATTACAGTAAAAAAAAGGTTAAGAGAATCGGATTTAAATATACCCTTCGGTAATATTCTCATCCCTTGTTGCTAATGTGGGCATGTAAAAACAGTGTGAAACGTCATGTCATTATACAACCGTAAAAAAAATCGTGGCGAATAGCTTCCTGGTACAAATTATATTGGTCATTTTTAAACATTAAACTAACAAACATCCTCACACAGTTTCACAAACTAAACCACACGGTGGACAGCGGAGTGCGTATTTGTTCATCATCAGGTACTCACTTTTTGTTAAGGTCTTGCGAACAAGAATAGTAGTTTAATACTACACAACACAACGTAATGAGTGGCTTGGCACTAGTCAAATATCACTTTAACAGCTCTTTCAAAATCTGAATGGCAGAAATCCACCTGACACGATTTATCCCATGTGGCTTAGTCGTTCCTTAGTGCGCCAGGCCAGACCGAAAAAGAGACTTCTCTTTAGGAAGATTAATGAATAAACACAATTTCAAAAAATTACAGCTAGTTACTTGGAAATTTTACTTTTCATGAGCAAAACCTACATCATCACACCACAGTATCGAAATAAAATCGGGGTTTTTTTTGCGATTAAAGATTAAAAAGTTCTTAACTACCTCTTTAAACTGCAAGTTTTAAAAGACACTGCTTTCTAAACCCAGCAAGCATAAACACTTAGTCTTTTGTGCATCAAACTCTCCCTTAGATAGTTATTTATTAGTGCTAATTTGCTGAATAGCTTTTCTCCTGTACTATTAGCAACCATCATAAATGTTTTTATCTTCAAAGCTACACTTATACTTGAATAAAGTGTCTGCTAGCCCTTTTTCATACAAAACACTTCTTGAGACGGAATGAGACTCAGCCTAAGCTTAGCAAAGGCTGCAAATTGACTCATATTTTCTACAAAGATATTTGAGGGAACATAAAAAGGAACTATTTTGTAGTGTAAGATCCAATTGCTTGATATTGTCCTCCTGTAGTTAAAAACAAACCTGTTACCTACGTGTTCTCAAACAGTGATTACAAAGTAAGCCAGCACGAAAGTAATTACTATTTACGACATGACGAGATAGTAGCATCCAAACTGAAAGGAACTACATTATCAAAGAAACGATGAATTAAATTCTTTATCTAAATATTTGATCTAATACATCAAATAAATAATTTAACTGTCATTATACATTTCAAAGTGCCCTCCTCCTCTCGTGGGGTTCCCATAGCAATTGCTCCCTGCCTTCTAAAAATCCGACACTGCCTCCTTATAATATAGTCTTCAATGCCGAAAACAGAACGCAACGTTTCGTTTCGGCAAGAAAATACAAGTTTCATAAGGTGGTGTAAGATTACTTTAAATTTCGAAGTAATCTTGAGGTACCTACTTATATTTCCTAACTTGGGGAAGATATCCAAGGTTCTTCTCCATCCATGTTGGTTTACTGGCACAACCAGAACATCAAATATCTTTTCATTTGTAAAGTCGAAACGTCCAAAATCACCACAAATTTGCGCCGCTGAAACATTTGCCATATATTTCGTTGTCTGTACAAGAACAAACAAAAGAAATAATTAAATATTGCGCACGCTTTTAAAGCATCTCCATCAAAATGTTTATGACAATACTAATTATTTGATATAGGTCATATGACAAACAAACCTAGAAAATATTTCTTCAACAAGTTTAGTTTGAGCGACCATAATTCCTCCGGCGTTACTATGCGGCGTTTGTGAAGCAAAACCCTCGAAAAAAGTTCGAGTTATAAAACGTTTGAGTTATCAAGAGTGCGCGAATTAAGTAGCAGCTACTGCATTTCCTCGGTGCTTGTGGTGCGAATGTCAACAAATGTATTATCTTAACTGTTTCGGGAAGACTGCAACTAATAGAGTCATGAAAATTCGAAAAGAGTGCAGGGAACTTTTCGTCGTTAATATCTTTCTTACTCATCCCTATGAAGTTAATAATTATATATATATATATTAAGTTTGGCCAGAATACACCAAATTTTAACTTTTACTGTTTGGTACGGCGAACACAATAAAAAAAATATTAAAATTCCAGGTTTGGAAGAAAAAAAGCATTGAAATGATTAGTAAGTCTTTCAATAAGCGCAGGATGATTTTAAATGACTTGACCAAAAAAACCAATGAGGATCAAACATGTAAGAAAACTAGAGAACTGAAAAAACGCCAAAGAAAGCTAGAAAAAAAAAAGAAAGCTTCGAGTTCGTTCCAAGGTCAACCGATAAGACCATAGTGAAATATATCAGGTAGAAAATGCTGGCAATAAAAATTGTAGCCAGATGTCAAATAGAATCATGTTATGATTAGGAAATTTGTAATTTTAAAAGGTTCAGCCATGTGCTGGGCAAGAGTGTACATGACGTAGTGAATCATCGATCACGTACAGTGATTCTTTCCTCCGTTTGAACCAAGGAAAATTGCTAAAAATGTGTAAAGCTAGGCCTGCAATAGCAAACGTAAGAGCCATTCATTAAAAATAAACAGAAGAAAAAGTTGAAGGGCAACTCTCCATTTAAAACACGTCGACAGAGAAGGATATAATTAAATTTTTCTTTATCCGATGACCTTTGAAGAAATATACTTTCCCTCTTACAAACAAGCGAAACGCAATAAGCCTGGTCTAAAAATTTCATTTGTTGCTCAATAATATTTGCATCGTTCATTCAGTAATTTATATGAAGTCCGGTGCCATCTGCAGCAACAAAGCACAAAGTATAATAAATGTTGACTGTTTTCCTCTGAAAGTTGAATTTGCCTATTTCACTGAATAGCAGTCCTTCATTTTCAGTAGAAAGCTGTAATTGAAGTACTTCCATTACTCTGTCATTGTAACACAATTAGTTGTCAAAATGTGAAGCTTTTCAACAAATACAAATACTAATCATGTTTTAAAAGATTTGACTTCATGGTAAGGTTCAATTTGTGGAACACGTCTAGCTTCTTAAAATAGCTCACAAGAAAATAATTATATAATAATAATATGGTAATGGGAATTTTCAAAGTAAATTACAGTTAAATTGACATGCAAATGCAGTCACGTACTATTAGCAAAGGTTGCAAGTGTCCTTTTTCCTCTTTCAAAAGTACAAACACACTGGCATTCTTGCTGCTTGTGTTTGACCACCTCAAAGTGATGTTATGAGAATTAAGACTTCCAGTCCTTTCTGGAATCTTGTTTGGAATAGGTGGTGACAGATGTTCATCTAGGTATCAAAAAATGAGATTTCATTGTTTCACAAAATCAAACGAATACGCGAGTGGAGAAAGAAGGATGTATCAATACCGCATTGCATTAAAACCGTAAAAATTAGTCCCAACATTGTTGCATTTTACAGTTTTAAAAACAGAAAACTCTGTAATAAACCTTTGATGTTACAATCTACTGTTTTCATGAAGATTCATATGGTTTACTATTTATAAAGCAGGAATAATAGCGCGTTTAATATTAAGCTAGCACAAAGTATAGCAAACACAAAAATTACAACTGAAGACAAACAAATGACTATTCTTTTCCTTTTTTTGTAATTGGTTCACTGAAGACAGTAAAAAGAAAATATTTAGGTCAAATTCATTGTCTACCAAGGCCCAAGTGCCTTATTTTGGAGGGTACATGTGTTTCTGCCGGTAAACAGTTCAGGCGTGACCTGTATTAAGGTACACTGGTTTCAAGTCAAATTTGTCTGTTCATGATTATTAGCAATGAACCTGTGTTTACACGAGTCTAGATCACTGCTTTACTTAAGTAAATTCACCTGACCTTGATGGAGTACCTTGTTGTCAGTGATACCAGCTTTCTTTCACTTGTCTACGGACTGCTAACTACACATATGCTTTGCTTATTATGGTGATAGGAACATTTCTGTGGCTCTACTTCACTAATTGTCAAACGTGGCTTCCAAGGCTTCAAAATATCATAAACGTGATTGGAAATGTATTTGGTGATCCACATGTAAGTGCTACATCGGCAATGTCATACTTTTCTCACAAATTACAAATCATTGCTGTTTAGAGAATATAATGGTCCTCACATTTGATGTGTAACAGAATGATTACTATCTTTACCTTTCAAACACTGTGGTTTCTTCACAAGACAATCTTCCACTGGTTAGAAATAACATTCGGTAAGCTTAGTTAGTTGCATCTCGTGTGACTCTTTCCCTCAACACCTTTATCTTTATGCAAAAAGTTCCCCCTCGATGTAATAAATCTTTCTGTTACTATAGTTTTTTTCCTCGGAAAGCTAGATTGTGCAAATCTTTTGCCTTCTTCGTGCTTTCCTCCATCATATGACGTGAATGTAAAGGGGAAAGTTAACTCATCTCTTCACTTAACCTTTTCTTTCTGTCTTGTCTTGTTAGTTCCATACACGTAATGACATTATGCCTTGTATGGTTCTTAAACCATAAAAATTACCGTTCTAATTCATAATCTTGATTTATAAACATGCATGCAACGCACTCTATTTTATGTTTTATATTTGTGCATAAACCTTTTCTTTGCATGTGCAATATCTGTCATTCAAAAAATTTACTCTTAAAAAAAAAGTATCTTGCAGCTCGCTGAAATTGAAATTGAATTATCGCTTATTTACTTCATTCTTTAATACTAACATCCTAACCTCATACATTTACCGATGTTTTTTCGTGTCCTGCATTCAGCAACAAGCAGCTGACCACCTGTGCTTTTGTATTGTCATATAACTATATGCGTTAGATGTAAATAGTATATAATAAATACATGTTTGCTTTCAAGTATAAGCCGAGCCATTAAATCAAAATTTTATGAAAACACTGCAAGAATTCAAGTTCTGGACTTTGCATATAACTAACTTTTAGATTACAACACGATTTCGTACACCTTTTGCAAACTACTCACGACAAACATTGATAACAGTATTTATGTAAATATGTAAATAACTGAAGCTTTTATCCTGTATAAATATTCGTAAATAAATAAATAATAAATAGTTTGATTCGAAATGTACCAACATTTTCTCATCATCCAAGCTTTATCGTGGTATTTTCCGTTTTATTTTTACTTTCTTTACAGAAAAAAAACAAAACAATCTAAATACAATATCATGTATCATTTCAATGTCATGTATTTTCGCAACGAAACGTCCTTGACGTTAATGCACCTATTAGTAAAACCCCAATTAAAAAACGTACCCCTGACTGTAATCATTCAGGAAATTTTTTTAAACTCCAAATGCCGCTTTTAAAAAACTTTCACAAATAGCAGTCAAAAATGGGCATTCCCTGGCTCCTCGTGACCCAAATATAGACTTTATTTCATGCATGATAGGTGTTCTGTTATTTAACACAAAAAAATAAATATGGGAAACAACTGCATGAATGGTGATATGAAAGTAATAACACTGAACGTGCCACGCCCGGGAGGCTTTCCGTGGCTTTGTAGCGTAACCCGGTAGGTGGATGGTCATGGAGTGCTTTTTTTTCATTTATACTGTGGAAGAAAATGGTAAATCAATTAGGGGCTACATAAGGATGCATGAGGTCTGGAAAAAAGGGCAAAGTTCCAATAAAACTGAACAGAGATTGTGTGATCAGGCTCGAATAATTCACAAAGAAAAATATAAGCAGCTTCAGAAAAATACAATATACGAAAAACGAGAAGTGTCATCAAAAAGATGAAAATTCAACCCTTCACAAGGAAAGGATTGGGTTTATTGGATTGCACTCCAAACTTTTATTGCTAGTGTCATAGTCTACGAATCACCAAACTGTGGCCGACAAGGTCACTTCATCCGCCTTGCCACCACACTGTGCTACAAACAAGGTTTCATACATAATGACCTTCTAGAATCATATTCAGTGGTGAAAACCAAGTTACTTAAGGATTTCCCTGGTCAACTTCTTAAAACATGCAGAAACGCGAATGCTCTAGTTGTCCTTCTGAGTTTCAATTAGAGTTTATCTAAATGGCTAATGCATGCTCTGTGACAAGTGCGTGTTGTTACAGAGCTTTGTGATACAGCAGACGTCTGCGTTCATTGTTTGATTCAAAGTTGATTCATGCTTATATATTTACATCTAAATCTGGAGCATTGGTTTAATACACGAATTAAACCAGCACTGGGAACTTATTGCATTTTTAGATATCAGTACAGTTTGTGTAAGTAAGTAACCCCAGTTAAGTTTCTAATATAGGCGATTACAAGCCAGCTGCAGCCATTCTCTTTTAACTTAGGTCAGACCTCAGTTGATCCAATATCAATATTTTCAAACTTTTGACATTTATTTAAGTTTATACTTCAATCGCCACAGGCCAAAAACGACTTGTTAAATGTAACGATGCTTTGAACTAATTAAGAATCACGTTCTCAGTACCATATTTGCCTATTAACCCCTCAACATCCGTCATTGTGTTTCTGTGACAGGNGCAGAGACCTGGTGAAGGATAGGATAACTTGGAAGTCAATTTCAAGAAATCGTCCAACACATGCTAGCATGTAAACCGGACGTTAAACCGAATATGATGATGATGATGAAAGTTGATTCATGCTTATATATTTACATCTAAATCTGGAGCATTGGTTTAATACACGGATTAAACCAGCACTGGGAACTTATTGCATTTTTAGATATCAGTACAGTTTGTGTAAGTAAGTAACCCCAGTTAAGTTTCTAATATAGGCGATTACAAGCCAGCTGCAGCCATTCTCTTTTAACTTAGGTCAGACCTCAGTTGATCCAATATCAATATTTTCAAACTTTTGACATTTATTTAAGTTTATACTTCAATCGCCACAGGCCAAAAACGACTTGTTAAATGTAACGATGCTTTGAACTAATTAAGAATCACGTTCTCAGTACCATATTTGCCTATTAAGCCCTCAACATCCGTCATTGTGTTTCTGTGACAGGTACCTTACCCAAAATACATTAATAAAGCTGTCAATTTCATAAATAAAACGTAGTCATGACCTTTCAATTCAAATAAAGCTTTTACAATTAATCTCATCCATCTAAATGACAGAGGTTTTCTTATAGCAGGTAAGGGGTGGGTTTAAACTAGAGACAGTTTTGATGATGATGAAATTTCAAACTGCCGTAAGGCAAGAGCCTTGCAAAAATATTTAGTTGCGTAGCAAGGAAACCATTTATTAAAAAAAAGGAAAAACTGCTTACATTACAATAATTTCAATTATATTTCACCAACATATTTCATACTAAAAATACGCTACAATCCAAACTTCTCTTGGTATTACACACACCTAGAGAATAAACATTTCTCTAAGGATGGTTAACCTACACTGACAGTGTTGAATATAACCTAATAAATTTGGCAAGCATTTGAACCCCTGACCTTAGTTTCTTGGGCGATATTGTCTCTTAATTTATGAACTCTGACGGACTCTGCCATACAAACGCAAGTATTACAGAACCTTTGACTTACGATCATAATGTTAAGATGCAGTCCGAAGATTTAGGAGATCAACACCGCAAACGTCTTTGTTGTACCTCTTGACACTTTTTGGGGCATGGAGCAGCAATTTCAAAGCTAATCCGCTTTGACGTTGTAAAGTTTTGAGTCTACACCAACAACTGCGGTGCAGAAGAATATTTTTCTCTCATCAAACCATTTATAGACTGCTACTGCTCTGAAAATTAACAAGAATTGCCCCCATGTTATTTCCAGATCTCACGGTATAACAGGTATAACCTTTTTGTTTGACACGACAGTCACTGTTCCACATTCCAATTGTTACCTGGTCAGCACTGGCCTACTGGAGAAATCAGTAAACTCTTTGAAATTAGCAAATTGAACCCAACTGTGCAGTGGTGCATTCCTGAGCTTTGCATAACTCGGGGGGGGGGGAAGGGGGACGTTATTCGAAGCTTGTCACTTACCTCCGTTTTCCCCCAGAGGTAATTGATAAGTTCGTACAAGTATCTCGCGTTATTTGCAAATCTGCATGGTTTGTATTTCCACTTGAAAAGTTTGCTTATCATAAACAGTTCATTGAGTTTTCTCCTTTAAATTTTGTCAGTGATTTCTTCTAATTTATTTGAAACTGCTTGCTGTAACGTTTTGTTAAGTACCTTGAAAATTATTTGAATCTTGTATCCTCTCCCATATGACCTACAGTCTCGTTATTTGCAAAATGCAAATTCTCCTCCATTTCTAGGTATCGGCCCGAGTAATCATATTTTCTGCCTGGATTACCAATATATGCATGTCAATTCCAATACCTCATTATGGCTGATAACTTGTTTATACTCATACAAAAATGACTCTCTCATTTCACCTGAATCAGTAATGAAGTTGCGGTCTTTTTGGGCTGCTCAAAGAGCAGCGATACTAGACAGCTGTGTCCGACAACCTTTGTGAAAACTTCAGTCGAAAGGGCTTATGAGGATCACCTGCTTGTATTCATTTAAATTCGTAAAACGTATTTTTCTACCCTTTTTGGTGGTTGTTCGTCCACTCTCTTTGAAGCGTCGGCCGAGTGGTTATGAATATGAACCTTTGGTGCTAATAGCTCATAAGAATCACTACCAGACCCTGCAAGTATTTGTAATTCGTTAAAAACTTTTGTAGTAGAATCGACCTGAAGATTAATAATGTCTTCTTCGACATTACTATCGACGGAACCCAGCAAAGAAAAAGGAACATCACTCAGAATCCCTTCATCAATTCCCACGTAGTTTTCCCCTTGATCTTCCATCTTTAGACCTCTTTCTGAAAGCAAGAAATGCCCACACCTTTATAACAAATATACACTAAATTTATGCCACTTTTCCCTTTCTAGCAAGCACAATTTGCAACGAAGTGAATAATTGACTGCTCTTGGGTTTCATGTCATTGAAATATGGTATTTACTAATAAAACCTGTCAGTTAAATTTGCCGTATATTCATGAAAACCATCTTCGGGTTAACAACCTTTGCAGTAACATCAAAGCATTAACGTTGCAATTTATAGAACTTGTTTGGCAGCGTGTATATTAGAGGTATCATAATAAATTTTTATTAAACTCTATTTCCTTTGAACACAACATTCTACCTGTTAATAAAATCAAGAAATATGAGGGGGTTTAATTTAATATTAATATTGTCAACAATATTAATATTTTTATTAAATATCATCTTATCATTCTATATCTTGTCGTACTTATGTAAGTAACAATTTACAAAAATTAGTTTTGTAAAACCATTTTGATAGAATATTTAATGAGTATATAAACAACTAATTTTCTCTTCCTGCTCTCGTCATCCGTCATTATAACACTTCATTTTGGCAACAACCAACAAGGAAGCTAGTTGAATGAAATCCAACGGAAAGGTTGCCGCCTAAAAAGAGTACAACAGTAGACGTTGTCAACCTATTCGAAATTTTTGAAAAATTGCGTTCGGCGCAACTGGGAGTTCATGAAAAGTAATTTGGAAGGAATCCATTTTCATGGGGAGCGGCGAGACACTTTCGACAAAAGTCTTTGTTTGATATGCTTTATTCCGCGTTCTGCGCCATCAAAGAAAAAAGATGGCTTCAACTTAACCCCATTGGCTCTGGGAGTACGACATCATGACTGTAAATTTAGAAATAGTTGTATATCCCGCCATGGCCTGGGTCACTGGTGCCTCACGCGCCGCATTTTACAACGTAAAAAGCTGCATCTCAGTTGAGCTTCTTTGTTAGCTGTTGTAGATCTTTCGAGCTATTAATATGTGTCTGTGCAAAGATAGACCATTTCGATGGAAATAAATTGGCTCAGGAACACTTTATTTTTTAATATTCTAAAGTTAGCTTCCATTCTGTAAACGTCTTTTACAAATCAGGGCCCCGTTTTGAGGTTGAGGGACGATCAGTTTGATACGATTAGTTACGATGCAGTTATTCGAAGGAGACCTTTTTCAGCAGGGTTGCTTATCCGAAGAAAAAACGGTATCAGACTGGAGGCCAAGAACTTAATGGTTTTTAGCACTTTGATAAAATAAGAGATCGTTCTGATCCACATCTAAGAGCCTATGGACTATACCGGCATCTGCCTCACAGGACTAACAAGACAGCAGTTTTTCTTTAACACGATTTTAATCCTGAAAAAAACCTACTTAAATAAATAACATCACGGTCTTAAACCGTTAAGAAGCCCACAACAGTAGATCCAACATTCCAAATACTGACGAAAACCTGGTAAAGGTAATTGAAGTTGGCAAAGCCCCGCGTTTGACGGAATCAATATTAAAGCATGGTGTCGTCTTTATCTTAATTCATATTTCACAGTGCTTTGCAATAAGGAATTTCATATTAGTAAACAAAATTGGCTGAGCATTGGTTGAACAACACGGATAAGGGGAAAACGTAACCTGGCCTTGCCTATATTTTACAGAGATATTAGCCTTTTTCAAGGAGAGACAAAAGCGTACAAAAAGCTAATAAAGTCATATTTGCTATGTTACATCTTTTGCAAATAAACCAAAAAGGATTCTGCCCAAGCTGATCAAATTTTAGCATTACAAACAAACGACAATGAGGCAGGAGACATACGAAAGAAAGTGTAGTGTTTACCGATTAAACAAAGTAATAAACTCCTAAGGTAACACTGAAAATAATAAAAATACAATGCTGACTCTACAGTTAAGTTAATAACATACTGTATCAAAATGTTCCGGCTATTGCTGAAAAATCTGAGAAGCCCTACTTCATTCAGGTTTTCTTGGGTTTGCTGAAAACAGTGTCATTCTCTAAGATAGCCTTGCTAAAGCATGGTAGCTCTTGGCTCTAATAAAAGAAGAATCTAAAAAGGAAAGTTATTTTTACATTCGTCAAGAAAATAGCTAGCTACTCGCTAGAAATATGTCAAGCCTCGTTCTTCTAGCCTTAGTCTGTAACAAAGCCATGTCTGGTGCTTCATAAAACCCTCATGTTTGGAAGGTGTTGCATGAATGAACTTTAAATATTTATCTTTCATAAATAATATCAATGGTTAAGGTGGTTGACTGGCGATATATATCACTTGCTGTTTCACCTAAATGTAAGGTCGTTACTTAACAAATTCGACAGTGAATTATTTCTATGACGAAATTGAAACCCAATTTTTGACACCCAAAATCTATATTGTGTACTTGCATTCAGTGTTTTTCAGTTCGGTCTGGAGAGAAAATGTTATACAAGTGACTACATCTCCTAACAATCTAACCAAGCCTGAAGCCAAGCAAAACAAGGCTAGTTGAGCCATTACACTTCCAGCACAAGCACCACTATTATCTTCAATTACTTTCAGAGAACGTTTAAGCGAATTTATTCTGGTTCACTTATTTCACTTTTATCCCGCATGCCCTTTCACGATCAATAAATACTTACCATAAAAACACATACACATAAATTTATACATATATTATCTAAATATATAAAAGTGAGTATATTTGTTTGTCTGTCTTTCTGAAGTAAATTTATGAGAAAACTACTGAACCTTGGTAGCTGAAATTTGGAGTGTGAGTCACCTTTATCCGGGGGAGGATCTGAGATATAAAAGGCTGACCTCAGAGGTCATATTCTGGGGCGTTAGGGGTGGCCAATCCCATTGTCATGGTGAAGAAGGCCTCCAGTCAAAAATTTGAATAAACTTAAAAATATAAAAATTTCAAGATTATTTTTACTAGATAAATTCCAAAAAAATATAAAACAATATTAAAACTGTTTTTGAAATGAAGAAAGTTTATATACTTTAAAGTAATCTCCTTAACAGTACAAAACCTCGGTAGTAAAGTGGCGAGTATCCCCGCCTGTCATACAGGAGACCAATGTTCGATTCCCCGCCGGAGTGGACTTTCTTTTTTTGTGGTTTTTTTTAATCTTCTTTTTTTGCCAATATATTGCCATAGCATTTTTTATTTGAAGCTCTAACATTATCTTTCATAAAATTACCAAAGTTTAAATTACCTATTATTTCTATACCACACCCCAAGATAGTTGCAGCTCTTTGAACTGAAATGTTGTACCGTCACATTTCTAATCGAGCAATGCCTTACAATTATCATAATAGGGCCTTTCTAGCCTACTAAATTGCACTTTTTTACCCGAGCAACACCGGGTACTTCTGCTAGTATATATTATAAACAAGTTCATGTACACAAGTATATATGGCATCCACAAAAATCAAATCATTCATAAAAGACCCACGCTTTTCTTTGTAGCTAAAAAATGTAAGCAACAATTTGCCAAAACAAAGCCAAGCAAATGCAACCAACCTTTCTTTGTGATAAACAATTCTCTAATAGATCATAATTCTGTACTGTCTGTCTTCCTTAAATGTTCTTTGTTCTTGGGCTATTTATACTAACGATTACAAGTGGCATCAAACCATAAAGGTCGTTATGACGGTACAGGAGCTTTAAAGACAAACAATTTCTTTAAGATAGTTAAGAACCAGTAAGTCGTAGTAGTTGAAACGCCCATTATATCATGAAACGGAAGTTTGAGTTATGTTAATGACTATAACGACGGTCAAGAAGGCTTGTATCGACTGTCAAGATTACCTTAATTGTTATCTTTTAACCCTTATATGCCCTTTCTTGCTCGACTTTGTCTTCTACCCGGGTGATAAATAGTACAGAAAAATCGACTACTTGGCACTCATTTTTTCTTTTGCCAATAATGATCACGTTCGGACGTTCTGCCTCCATGGCATGGTCCGTTTGAATTGAGAAACAATTCCGTAAGATCTCGCAGTTGACATCTTCTGTTACGAAATATGTTTGTACCAATTCCCAAGTGCTTTTATCCTAAACATGCTAAAACTTTCGCACGCTAGATACTGTTGTTACTATTGTTATTATTATTAGTAGTAGTATTATTTTCTTGCTATCATAGGTAAAAGTTCCTGGTAAGTTCGTCCCGAAAGCAAGCTAGAACAACTAGCCTCAGCTTTCGAGAACCTTTCTCAATGTTCTTGCAGTTCCCAACAACACCGTTTTCTGTATCATTCCAGTCCTGATTTCCATCCCTATTTTCTCTATTTACTGCTCTGCTTCTTTTGTAACACATCCCAATCCACCAACTACAACTGGGATGACACTTACTTTTCGAAGCCGCCATAACTTTGCAATTTCTCTTTTCAGTTCTTGATACTTTTCAATTTTCTCTTGTTCCTTCTGTTCCTTGTATCTCCTGGTACGGCTTTGTCAATGATCAAGCACTATTTTTCTGGTTTTAGCTCGACAACAATGTCTGGTCGCCTATGCTCAATTTCGTAATCGGTGATTATGTTAAAGTCCCACAGTACCTTAATGCTTTCATTTTCAGTAACGCCTTCTGGCTTATGATTGTACCACTGTTCAGCCCTGAGTAGGTCATACTTCTTGCAAATCTCCCAGTGAACTATCCGTGCTACGTTGTCGTGTCGTCGCTTATATTCCTTCTGGGCTAACTTGCTACGTTCGCATATGGTATGGCTCACTGTTTCTCATTTCTCACCACACAATCTGCAAGTCGGCGAATCTCTTGATTTGTCGATATGGTGTTTGTACTTATTGCTTACTCTTGTTCTGCCATAA
>RDPX01000252.1:813018-831710 GCA_003991215.1 Morbakka virulenta
TCGACCCCGAAGGCGGACTGGGCCCCGTCGGAGGCCAAACCGGCGTTGCTTGGTCTCGGGGAGGTCTACCAGGTACTACACCTTGCTCAAGGGTGACCTGGAGGTAGTTGTGGCAAAGGGTAACCTCATTCGCCCACGTCGAAACTCCACAACCGGATGCATTTTAACGTCATGCCCAGGACGTTTACTATTATTATTACTATTATTATTATTATTATTATTATTATTATTACTATTATTATTACCGTCGTTTTCCATTTTGAACAGGCTGTTTTTTCCCCGAATATTACCTCCTGGGTGAGCCACAACTAGTAGCAAAGGGGCATGAGGTTTCTTTCACCTTAAATCTCCAATACTTTTCGAAGTATCCTTGTAAGTTTTTGTACCACCCTAACACCTACTTCAATCTCGTTTTTCAATCCATAAATTGAAATCATTGCTTACAGATTCCATAGTACCTGCCACCACTGGTACAACCTGCGCTTTTCTCAACGACCAGAGCCTTAACAATTCCCTGTTTTGGTTCTGGTATTTTTAAACTTTTTTCGTTTTCCTTTTCATGCACCCTATTGTCTCCTGGAAACGCAACATCAATCATGTACTTTTCTTTTTCTCCAATACCATTTCATCGTTTTCTACTGCTTCCTCTGGGCAATACTGGTACCATTTTTCCTTCCAGTCAAGTCCATGCTTTTCGCACATTTTCCAATGAATTAGTTTGGCAATATTCTCATGTTTCCTCCTGTACTCCCGCTGGGCTAGTTTTTTATATTCGCATATTAGATGTTGTACGGTCCCCCCTTTTTACTGCACATCACATACAGTAGAATTTTACTAGTTTTGTCGATGTTGTGCTTGACATAATTTGTCCTTCTGAATCTAAGCTCTTCTTCTGAATCCCGCACGTACAGTCCCAAATTGTTCTCCTCACTTCGCACACAATCTTAAATCCTAAGCAAACCTCTTCCACCATCTCTTCGTTTCACATACAGTCGATCAACATCACGTTTTGGATTTAAAGCACCGTGCATAGTCAAAGTCTTTCGTGTTGTTCTATCGATTTTCTTTAATTCCTCTACGTTCCATTCAATAATTCCGGCTCCACATCTCAGGTGCGCAACGGCCAATGTGATGAGTACATTTATCTTATTTTTGCAATTAAGTTTGGATTTTAGCACTAGTCTTCACCTTCTCTTATATTCAGCAATCACTTTTTCCTTCATTTCCTGTTATTCTATCTCATCCAGTTCAAGGATACCAAGGTATGTATATCCCTTTTCATCTACGTCTCTCATAACGTCTTGATTCGGTAGATGGATTCCTTCAAACCTAACTATTTTCCCTCTCTTCAGAACAACCACTGCGCATTTCATTATTATTATTATTATTATTATTATTATTATTATTTATTGTTAGTAAAAATGTTTGTTTCTGAAGAAGTCCTGTTCTTGTTGCTGCACTTGTATCAATCAGGACCTGTATCAACCTGTGTGTGACGTTACCAAGAGCCCAAATTAGAGTAACTTTTGCAGTGGTATTCCACGAAAGCCTTCTGATTCCTCTGACAATACCATGACTATCTTTTCTTGTTCTTTATTTCCGATCTCCTAATCGGCGGTTACGGCTATATCCAAGACTACAGTCTTATGGTTAATTTTATCAACCAGCAACATGTCAGGTCTTCATTCAAGCAACAGTCAGTTTGAATTCCAAAAAATCCAAAGAACTTTGCATTCCTTGTTTTCCACAACATATCGCCGTTTGTGTTCGTAGCACTTTTATCTCAGCTTTAATGCTGTCTGTCGAAGAATGTTTCAATGGTGTGTCCTGGCAACACAGTTGTATCTGCGTTTAAATGTCCTCTGTGCTAGGCAGCTGCATTCACTCAGGAAATGGGTTTTCGAATACTCTTTCTCGCTGAAAGTATGCATTTCGAGTTTTCCAGAAATCTATCAATACTAGCTCTTACGATGTTTGTTTTCGACGGCCTGGTCTGTGCTGGCAAACAACATATATTTATTCTCTTTCCTAAGATCTTCTTTCCGGCACCATTTTAGTCTCTCTTTGAGGATCCTTTACCTTTCTTTTCTTCTTTTCTTGTGCACTTTAGTATTTTTTCTCCCTTCTTTAATATATCAGCCTACCGAACACGTTTCTCTTTCCTGTTTCTAATGTTCTCTTCGAGATTCATTATAGCGAAGTCAACACAACCTTCCACACAGATCAGTCCTTATCTCCCATCTTCTTCCCTAGGCCGTTACAGTCTAATTTTAGCATCTTCTGCAAATATAAGCTCTATCCGTTGCAAGAAGTTTTCTCATTTTCATTACTAAAACTCCCTAGGTTTTCAGTTCAAGAAATAGGGAGAATATCTATGCAATTATATGCCATAAATTAGTACAGTGTCAATGTGGTCCAAAAATGTGGTGGTAGAGTGGTTGATGGCAATACAAAGCATTGGTAAAAAGCTTATGACCATGACAAATGTTGCCAAAATTAGCACCACACTCAGCCAGAAAAAAATGCTTTATATCTTCCACCAGCTCTAGGCTGCAGATCATCAATAGCACAATGAAATATACATTGCATTAGCAGTTACTAAGAAAGCAACTGTTTTGTCTTTAGCAGGAGTAAGTTTTGTACAATAAACTAAGAAGCTACATGAAGGTTATAACAAGGTAGCGACATCTGAGTACCCAACTATTTGAATTCTCCTTAAAAACCATTCAATTAAAGTTCTTACTCTTATCTGTATACAATAACTGAATTTATCACTAAATTTGCATACTACTTGTCTCATTCTCGCTTGTATCTTGTCAATGTCATAAACTTGAAGTCGTTTTAAAAAGTCTGCTATAAATTTCTTTCTATCAAACACAGGCAACAAACCTCTCCATCTTTGCGCAAACACATTGTTTTTTTATTTGTTGTGTGTCATACAGCTGGTGCTGAGTAGCAATTTAAAACTAAACACTAATCCAAGATAAAAACTACAGAAGAGGAAAGTGAAGCTATCAAAAGGGGTATTTCTTGTTTTAAAAGGCAAATTGCAACTTTGACCCATGCATTTGATACGAAGAATAAAGCTAATGAATGTAGCTACAAAACTTCTCTATGTGTTGCTTTGATCCCGAGAAGATGATGAATACATCAATGGCTTTTAACCTGTGCTGAATTCCTGTTCAGCGATGAAGCATATTTAACTCTCTCGAATTAGAAAAATACCAGCTTCTGCAAGGTTAATTAATAGACACAAGACTGACTTGGCTGAAAATCTAACAGTCAATCGAACAATCGGCTTAAAATAATCATTAGTGTTTAGTGTCGCTTTTGGTGAAAGAAAGTGGCAACTTTTCTTACTTTCAAAGCAACTTCAACTGACCACCGACCAATGTTCCACTCATCCTAGTTTATCGAAAATAAATGTGAGGAACGCAATATACTAAACTAAAAAGATTTCAAACAAAGAAAAAATCATTGAAATTTGCTGTTTGACTGGATCATTAGGCAGCGATCATTGTTCTTTAATGATTCACCCTAAAATCTGCAGCGGAAGCACATGTTAAATTAATGTAGCCTCTACAGGGGTCAATTTAGCAAAGCTGCGTAACAAACATATTGTCTTTAAAGCTATGCTTAATTAAGTACAAAGTAAAAAAGTAAATTGTCGGTATTTTAAACTAAGTGCAAAACGAACAATTGAATAATAACCTCACACCAATATAGCTTGTTAATAAAACTCACATGGTTGTAACACATTTAAAATTCGAGACAACTGTTTTAAAATTTTTTACATATATCTTTAGGCATAAAATTTCCCCTTAAAATAATATTTCTTATCTAAGCTGGACGATTTATGATGTATATACGAATTAGTTTGCTGGCTATACTACAATTCACTCGTTGCTTCTTAGTTGTTTATTGAACAGTTCTTCTGCCCGGGAAATTTATTTTTTTTTAAGAAAGATTCGGTTTTGACACCTGTAGGCGATACAAAATACAATAATGGTGTGATAAGAAAAAGGCTTTTTGACAACCTATGTTACCATTTTTGTTTCTTATAGTTCGACTTAATTTCATTTATTACCTTATTATCGTATTCAATATTATTTCTTTCATGCATCCACATGATACACAGACTACAGACAATTGAAAATCGAAGGAAATGAAGTTCAAATTAAAGAACTGCATGATGACTCAGATACCTGTGCTGTTCATGTACACCTCCTCATAAAAAGTACATCCATCCCAGCATGCTAACGAGCCCTAAATAAATAAAAGTGTAAATAAGATTTGTATTGGAAAAAGTTAGTACCCAGACCACTGTAATTGATAATTCTGAAAAATATTGTTGAATAGATATAGAAAAACATTGAATGGAGCAATCGTCTGGTATTGATAATAAGGAATTTATGTTTCAGTGTGTGTTCAAGCTAATAATCATTAAAAACATACCAATCGTGCTCCACTTATGCTCATTCACAACACTTAGGTATTAATAACAATTTAACGAAAAATGACTATACTTTTCAACAAAAACCCTTGAAGGGCACAGCGTTTGTATTTGTTAAAAATTTTGAAATTCAAAGTTATGATTTAATTAAACAAAAAAATTAAAAGGTTAAACACTCTATTTATTGGACTCAAGTTCCCTAAATCCCATGTTCCATTGCATATATAATTCTGCAGTCCATTGTAAATCTAGTCATAATGCAAGAATTAAACATGCATTGGCGGAGAAGAGGAATTTCAAATTATTGTCAGTCTGTACAAGAGGTAAAAAGCTGCTACTGCAGTCAGACTGGTAGTTTACGCTGCTAAAGAACTAAACTAGTAAGGCACTATTAAAATTTGATAACCAAACTAGAGTAACTTGACAGTAATAGTACCTTTACTCACTATGGCATCAATAGGTGTTTTTAAATTTCTAACAAATAGAGCCATCATGTGTGCCATATAAACCTCGAATTTCCCCTGCAGTCACCCTGTTTTAATGGAACCTGTTCTGTGGTGAAGTTTCACATATTTACGTAATTAGCCTAATCAGGGCTATTACATCATGGGCAATATTTAGATTTTATTCATGCTGCACGCTGTTATCGCTTGTTTGTTTCACTACTAAGGGATAGAAAATGAATTCATTTTGAAAAGTGCAATGCTTAGTGCGAAAGATTTCCCATAAAAGCAAACGTATGCCTTGTTTGAATCAGCTTTTAACCAAATTTTAAGAGAATGGTCTGTAGATCATGATAGAATACACATCCTTGTCCCAGCTGGTGCCTAAAACATTGCACTTGGTTCTCGATTGGTGGAATTGTAAAGGGTGCATTGTTTTATTCACAAACTGCAACTCTGCATTAGTGATGCGATTTTAAGACAAAAGCATTTTTAAAGACATTTTGTGCAAAGGCAAGGAGTTTGGTAGGTCATTTTCACAACTTTGTTTAAGTATGTACTGCATTTAAGATCATTCAATTCACATGTGTTGCAAAACAACCGTTAAGTTTTATGCAAGCTGTGAAAGCAGGATGAAATAGCGTGTCTTTCATGTTGCAGCTACTGAGTTATTTAAACAGTGAAGTACAATTGATTGCAGGGGATCATGAAGTAGCCATTGCCACTGCCAATTACTGACACATGATGAAAAAGTACTCCGTCTTTTTGCAGCCTTTTTATGTGGTAAATAAAAAAACTAAAGGAGAAAGGTCCATTTTATCATTCGTGTAGTACCCAAAGAACAACTTGCTCCTGGCCACGATCTTGGCTGGTCAACGTGGCGCAGTCTGAACAGGCTACGTACTGATTCTGGTAGATGCAAAATCTCTCATGAAACGAAAGGGATTATCAACATCTGACGCCTGCAGCTGTAACGCCACAAAGACTATGGACCACCTCCTGCAATGTCCGGACGCCCCAAATTGCAACTTCGCTGACTTAGAAGAGCTCACACTATCGGCAATATCATGTGCCCGCTACTGGGCAGAGACGCTGTAGCTGAGACATGAAAACGAACGAACGATCATCCGTCATCCTCACCTTCCTTTTTCTTTTTTCCCGATGTAGCAGGATTGGAATGATGTTTATTAAAGTGCTTCAGAAAAGATGCTAGTTCCCACCATAATCTAGACAATTCTAAACTCTGTTACGTTAACAGATTTTTTAACTTCAGAAAAATTCAGAAACAAGTGTTAATATTGAAGATCAAAAGTTTTACATCACCTTTTCACTTGCTTCTAGGCTTTTCTTTTGTATTTGATAGTGTTGAGAAACCCACTAAAGATCAAGCTAGTGTTTTTAAAAACGGCAGGAAACGGATTTCAGTAAAAAAGGAAATTCCGAGCGAATTTTGATCGGAATTTCGGTATACTCCTACTCAAAACCCGACCACCTGAAGTAGTCTTATATTGGACCTGCACCAATTACTGTTATTATATTTACTATTGCTATTACTGTTATTATTAATGCCATCATTATCATTATTAAAGGTTATCTCTCAGTATTATTTTACCTTTGCGATGGCTAAAAAAATGCTCATACAAATCAGTTTCAGTGTTAAGCTTCTTGAGTGGTGCTCCAATTCATCTTTCAAGTTGTCCACTGCATTTCCTGCACTCAAACTGTATATCTAATTGTAGCCTGATTTTGATGCCACAACAATTTTGTGGTTACAAAGCTTGCTTTATAAACAAAGCTGTGACATTTCTCCCCAATTGCATCATTATTTTTAACCCTCAACTGCACTGTGACTTTTAACTCTTACCTTTCTATTTTCTTTTCTGACCATATTAAGGAATGCCTACACAATTCATGGGGACACTGACTTCTGACCCAGCAATAGGTTTTGCCTCTAGAAAGCATTCTTGGCAGTTAATTATTTTCTATAATTTTCAGAGCTTCCTCTTTAGGAACAAACAGATAAATCATACTAATAAATATAATGACGGCTGACAACAGTATATAACTGCTACACAAACTTACCACGATGCAAATTTTACTTTTGCAGTCTGCACTATTCAAAAAGCTTCCTTTTTGACATGGTTTTAGGCACTAAAAGAAACCAAACAGCAAACCAACTTAACATTTTGTGTCTTATATATCTCTGAAAAAAAACTAGCAGATAATACCATAATTTAATGCTGTAATATAAGTGATACAACAAACAATGAAATAATGGAGACAAATCCCGAGCTTCAGCCTAAAACTAGTCTATTTTGTTAGCACATTTAAATCAAATGTAATACAAACAAATCTCTGTGTGTGCCTGCCCATCCGTCTGTTTGTCTGTCTGCCTCTCTTCTGGTATCTCTATCTGTCTCTCTCTCTCTCTCTCTCATACACAAAAATAAATATGCACATGATCACACACACACACACACACACACATACAGAATACCTGGAATTTTTGTGCATGCCAAAGAAAGATAAACCTTGAAACCCTGTAGATTGGCTTCAAATCAAACAAATAGTGAACTTATTTATAATATAATTCAAATTGCGAGTATTTCAGCTCCCCTATTTCATACTTGTGTAAATCTGTATAAATGTATACATATATATATATATATATATATATATATATATATATATATATATATGGTGGTAGATCAGTCTAATTTATGGTATTCCTTAACAGCTAAACCACCTTGTAACTTATTTTATGCTGATATTCTCCATCACGGCAGGGAGTTGATTTGTATTGTACGAGATTGTCATTCGTCCTTTGCTACCGCTATAATTATTGCAGGTGAAAAGGGGGATACTCAACGCAATGCTCTCCTTCTTGGTATATCATTCCTACGAGCACCAAGATGCGTCATCGAAACTGACACTGTTACTGGATTTCCAAACCTACGGCAATTTATTACTCTTCTTGATCATGGTACAGAACTCAACATTGGTCTTAAAATGAATAAGAATTATAATCATGATGTTGAGAAAGATGTCGAGGAGCTAGCAACAAAACGTCTTAAAGAAGGGCATTACAACATAGCTGCAACCAATTCACAACTTTAGGATGCAATAAGTATACTAAATAAACGTTTTAGAAATCTTCAAGTATCCACTAAAGAAATAACTTGACGAAAGTATTAGCAGTCATATGAAAAGCTCAATTTTTCTCATACAAATCTTGTTCGAGACCAAAAGGATATACGCCTTTATAATCATGCCCATTGTCTGAAATAAAAGCCAAGACAAAACCGCTTCTTTACCTACCCAGGTACAGATTGGTGAGATTGGTGAGTTTCCAATAAACATGAACGAGATAAAAGTAAATCACGTAATCGTTATACCACATATCGATATCGTAATATCGATATGTGGTAAAAATGCTTCTATTCAAAATGATAAGATTTTACCTTGCCAATATGAGATACCACTTTGATATGTGGTAAAAACGCTTCTATTGAAAATGATAAGATATTGCTGCTCCGAGCAGTAGTACCCCTGAGCCAACAAACATCTAATAACATCTGATGAGGAAGCGAGCGATGGTGATACCGGGACTTAACTTATGAAATTAGAAAAAACACCACTAAAAGTGGGTTTTCTATACAAACTAGTAATAACCTTGCTATTTTTTGAGATACATGAACATCAAGATATGAGAAACAGACTTCTAATACTTCCTCAGGGATGAACGTGATATTTTCGTGTCGAGAATTTAGGTATTCAAAGAAGGGTTAGGTGTGGTCCTTAGTTTTAAGAACGACTAAAATATCGTCATCGTATCGACAATAGACCTTAGCTTGAATTCCGTAGGGCAGTTTCTAAGTCAAACTTGCTCATGAGGACACATAAATGCATTGGCCAGAGTCGGACCTGGAGGTGACCACATAAAAAGAATCGTGACACGTCAGAGTAAATTAATAAACTTTTTCTTGCAAATCATTTATTTTATCACCATGATCAGTTTCAATGTTTAGGAAAATTTAGGAATCTCCACCCTCACTGGAAAAAACCCGAAGCCTAGCAGCCATCACTCGGCTAAACAATAACAATATTTTGAATTTACTATATGCTCTCGTCCCTCATTTGAGAACTTTTCTATTCCCACGTATGAACGCAATGATTTTAAATTAAATCTTGAGAAAAGTCTTTTACGGGGACAGGGACCACCCAGGCTGAAATAAAACAATTAAATCGATGCCCCTTGAGCAATTACAAATTATTTTGGATATGAATCTACATGGTGTTAGGGCTTTTATGCCTCACTAAACATTTGCTCCTAAAATTTATCTATAAAAACAAATAATGATACCATAACAAGTTGCGAATTGTTGACTGTATTTCCAAGCAACAGAAAAAAAAGACCAACTTCACAGTTTTGGGGTGGGAAATAGTAACCGGTTTATTTCCTTTAATAAAATATATAACACACAAATATATATATGCATATTAACTTGTAATAAGTTAAAGCTATAAAAAACATACAATGTGCTTGTTGTCAAAGTACAAAAGTATAAAAAAAGTGAATAAGTATGCAAACTTACTTCCTGACATTCTATAGAATCACAGACATAACTTGAATTTTCTCCTTTTGTTCCATACTGTTTAAGAAAAAGATGAAACATCATGGAATAGCAAATATAAATCACTTATCAGTGGTTCTTTCTACTTTAAATGGCAAAGTTTACAACTATACATAAACGATTTTTCTTTGTATTTGTAAACACCTACTTATAATGTTCATGCTTCATGTGTGTTCATGTAACCTCTCATCTGAGTGACAGTGAGTATCGATCAAAAGTATTAGGTGGGTATCATGGATAACAAAAACAACATTTGCTCTCTGCCAACGTTTTCTCTCAGCCAATTGAATGTCCGATTCGATCCAGACGGTGAAACTGGTGGGTAATTAATACTAGTATACGGTCTATATAGCATATATATATATATATATATATATATATATATATATATATATATGTGTGTGTGTGTGTGTGTGTGTGTGTGTGTGTGTGCATGCATGAGTGTGCTTTCAAGGTTATCACAGTCGAAAGTGAGGCAGAGAATGATCTCTCATGTTCCTATAAAATACATTTATGACGCGCGTAAAATATAACCTCTGATAACCGAAGCCCAGTCTCTGGTGGTGCTGTTGCGGGAGTTTTCACTAACAGAAAAAGGGGTGAAAGTGACCCACTGGCATCTAAACCGGTTGTTCATGGGCAGACAATGCTCAATAACCGGCGGCGGTACCTAGGAGAAGATACCTCCGACTGCGAATCCTCTATCCATGGGTCAAATGAAACCGCACTACCCTTGTGCGTGGATAATTCATATTGTCAAGGGTCAGTAAAGCAGACCATGATAGCAGGTTTGAACCTTGGTACTACGACAGGAAACGGCAGGAAGNGTGTGTGTGTGTGTGTGTGTGTGTGTGTGTGTGTGTGCATGCATGAGTGTGCTTTCAAGGTTATCACAGTCGAAAGTGAGGCAGAGAATGATCTCTCATGTTCCTATAAAATACATTTATGACGCGCGTAAAATATAACCTCTGATAACCGAAGCCCAGTCTCTGGTGGTGCTGTTGCGGGAGTTTTCACTAACAGAAAAAGGGGTGAAAGTGACCCACTGGCATCTAAACCGGTTGTTCATGGGCAGACAATGCTCAATAACCGGCGGCGGTACCTAGGAGAAGATACCTCCGACTGCGAATCCTCTATCCATGGGTCAAATGAAACCGCACTACCCTTGTGCGTGGATAATTCATATTGTCAAGGGTCAGTAAAGCAGACCATGATAGCAGGTTTGAACCTTGGTACTACGACAGGAAACGGCAGGAAGGGTATAGATACGACAAAGCCTCGTGAGACAAGATGTCCTTTGCGTGCAGGAAATCAAGTAAAAGGGAGGAGCCAGAGAACTAAGTGACTGTGGCAAGGGCTATGGAAGTCGCAACACCGAAAGGAAGAGGGTCTTGAAGTTTGCAGATCAGTTTCATCTGACCCTATTTATAAAGAGGTTAGAACATCTAATGACTTTCAAAAGTGTAAATAGCAAAAAAGAAATTGCCTATATTGCGGTATGAAGAAGAAAGAGACCAGTTATTATCAACTGCAAGGTGGTATCAGGAGTACAACTGTACCTCAGCACCATTTGTTAGTTGTGGACTTCAGGGTTGACAAGAAATGGAAAAATGGATAAATGAAAAATGGATAAATCTTTTTCATTTTTATTCTCTTCCTGAAATTAGCACTTTTAAATCCTTGCAGAAAAAAATTTATTGAAATATTTGGGTGTAGAGTATGCAAACTCAATTTCCCACAATATAAGGTTAGTTGCACATCATACTTTACAAGTAAATAACCCTATAGAAAATAAGTAGTTTAATAAATTCTGCAAAAAGGAATTTTATTTGATATTTCCATGCATATATTAATCTTGTCAGCTATTGTTTATCCTTAGATCCCTACTATTTTGTTAATTTAATGTGTCATCATCATGTGACATAAAAAAACCCCTTGCTTTTTAACCTGACCCAATCACTTTTAATGGCTTCTCATACTTGTTACGAGTTATACCCTTTCAGCAAACATACTAAGCAAAATTATGTCTGCTCTTAATTTTCTGTCTCTGTTAATTTATTACAAGAGCATGTTGCAAAGTGTATCAGCTAAACATTTACGTAAGAAATTTATTGAAAAGAAACTCTTAAGTCAAGACTTGACACCTCATTTTATTTCAGGTTTTAAAAGTATAGCAGGTTTAGTAAATGTCAAGAGTGCAAACTCTACATAAATTGAGTGTAAAAGGCATTGGTAATAAAAATATGGCTTCTTTTGTCTTAAACGTACAGGTGGCAAGATAAATAACACCAAAATTAAGGTTCTTTGAACAAATAACATTTGGTGAAATTAATCCATTGGAAATACTCAAGTATTTAGGATTAACTACTCAAAAACTCTCACAAATTTATTGCATAATGCTCTGAATGTAGTAATACAATCAATTCAAAGTTGATTACAAAAGTAAATAATGTCCTTTACATTCTAATTGTCCTGATCTATTACACGAGACTTTATATATGAGTTGTTCTGTAAAACTTCCTGCCTTTGGTGCGAAAACAACCACTTTGTTGTAAAACTGATTAAATGAAACTTACTTTTTGTTGGAAAGCAATTAATTACATCCCTGTGAAGTGGTGAACCTATGATGAACTTCCAGTAGTATTCAATACAAAATAGTAATCTATTTTGTATTGAATACTACTGGAGACAACTTTTAACTTGTTCAAATTATACATCAATATTGTTATTACTTGCGTTTTTCTTTGATATCTGGATGTACATATTATTCAACCGAATCTAACACTGAGACCTTAGGAAGGAAATATGTTTGTTCTACTCAACAATAAAAAATTAACACTTTGCATAATAGTCATTGCCACACACGTCTTATATGTAGATGTAAATTTCTGGGCACGTTGTTAGCACAGCTACTTAGGTCAACTTTTGGAATCCTTTTAAACACCCATTTCTAGGTAGATTATTAACAAAAAATTTAAGATTAGATGTTTTTTAAAGTTTGTGCTTTTACAACTACTGGTATATAATATGGAAATATGATTATTTAATCTTTTATTATTAGTAATTATATATATACATATGACCTGACTAAGTTAATATACGAAAGCTTGTCCCATCATACAAAATGTATTTCTTGTTAAAATTTATATATATATATATAACAAGTTTTGGTATAAAGTTTAGAGTAAACTATTAAAAAAACATTCAACTTTACCATCCTTTATTTGAACAATAATATCCTTGCAGCTTATAAAAATCTACCCAAATGACACCTCAGTCAATCTTCTTCTTGCTCCTGCTTTTTACTCAAAATCCTTCTTTAAATTGTTACCAGCTGCAAAACGTACCTTCAGGAAGATCATTATACTTGATGACAGAACTCTGCATTACAGTTTTTAGAAGTAGCTTTTGAAATCTCTTAAAGAATGTACCATATACACCACTTTCTATGGATTCCTATCACTATTTATTAAAACTGGCAATCCTTTGCAACCTGATTAGCTCTAAGTTACTCCTCTAAACAGTTATAGATACTTGATTGAAAGTGGGGTATGAAAGAAACTTATCATCCTTTGATTCGTGATTTACATTCAAGCTTTTTGAAAGTTAGCTTTAGTAATGATTGCATTAGCTCAGATATATTTGACGAATCTTGTATTACATTTAGTGAAATGTGCATTGCTGTCACCACTGACAACAAACATAAACGCTTTCTTTCCATTAAACTCAGAAATATAATCATTCCAACTACATACTACACATTCTGTCATAAAAATTATCTTAAGGCAAACCTTGACCTATGATCGTTTTAATAATTTAAGCAATAGAAAATTAAATATTGTAGCGTGGGCAAGAAAATGGAAACCATCATAGTTGTTGAGGTTTTTAATTGTATGTGTTTAAATAATAAATATTTAAAACAAAATATGAATACAAAACAAAATTTTAAAAAATTATCTTTATACATTTTGTGCTCGCTAAATGCAAGTGGTTATGTGTTCTTGATATTTGGCTGGGGTCAAACATTGTTATTATTATTATTATTTTCTTCTTTAAACTTATGCCCTGGCTGATTTTATTACTGTGATACTCTTACTAGGCGAGTCATAACAAATGACAAGGGCTAGTAAAAATCCTTCTCCTTCATTACATCTCCAATACTTTTCTGGCCGTTCCTAGCAAGGCAATTTTTTGCATATCTACAATATTACATGGAATTCCAATCTTCTCAAACCACATATCAAATCCTTTTGTGACACTTCCAAGTGCTCCTATTACTACTGGCAGTACTTGAACTTTCTTCATTTTCGAAAGCCTTGCTACTTTTTAAGTCTTGATATTCTCTTTTTTACTTTTCCTCTACCCTTCCACCTGTAGGCACTGAAATATCAACAATGATACAACTTCTCCTTTTCTCATCAATTAAGACAATGTCTGGCCTCCTAGCCTCTATTACATTGTCACACTGTATATTCTGTATATTAATAACCCAAAGAAGTTTGACATCATTTTCGACATCGCTTTTCGGAATATGTTCGTACCACTTTTCTTGATGCTCCAGTCCATTTTTCTTGCAAAGATCCCAATGGACTTTCTTGGCAACATTATCGTGTCTTTGTCACCATTCCCTGGGACTGGAAAGTCCCAGAGAATGGTGACATTTTCCCTTTCTGCGCTGGTTCTGGGTGGTACTCATACCAGTTGCTTTTAGTTTCTATGAAGAAATGATTGAGAATTTTCCAGTGGAGGTATTGACCAACCCTGTCGTGGAGGTTTTTATACTCGTCTGGTGTCAAGACAGAGAAACCAGAGACAAGGTGGTCAATCGTTTCTGCCTTTTCCTCGCAGAATCTACATCTTTCGTCCGCTCTCTTGTGTAACACACTGGCCTGATAATTACGCGTGAGAAGACTTTGGTCCTGAGCGGCAAGAAAAAAGCCTTCCGTTTCCCCTTTCAGTCCGGAGCTCCTCAGCCACTAATGGGTTTCGTCTACATTAGCGTTTTTGCTTCGGGCTGCAAACTGTCAATGGAGAGGCTTTTCTTGCCACCTAGACTCCAGTTGTTTCAAACCATTGTTTTTCGCGACTTTCTTTGTTCTGCAGGCTATTTCCGTGAGTTGTATGGTTGTTGTTTTCGTTATTTATTATTATCATCATCATCATTATTATTATTGTTATTATCATTACTATTATTATTATTATTATTATTATTATTCTTGAATTAACTAACAATACAACTTCCATCCTATATATAAAATTACAAGATACTAATGAAAATGATAAAGTCAGTCATTATCATCCAATCCAGCTCACGGTAGCTTATTAGTAATAATCCGACCATTTTACTACCCTAAGCAGCCCTGGATGGTTTGAGCTACCAATTTTTGTTAGCTTTACATAAGACACCTCAAGTCAATAGTCCAGATAACACTTTTCTAATGAAAGATTTACTTTCCCAAAGTACTGTCTTTTAAATTTATCTCAATAATACTTGGAGTTCTTTCCGATTATCAAACTCAAAGATTTATTGAATGTCAGTTTTCAGTTCTTTTATTCCTTCACCGAGACATCCAACAACTATTGGAACCACTTTTACATTATAATCTTCCCGTCTTTCACGTATCTCAAAACATAATTGTTCATATTTCTTAATCTTTTCTTCTCGTTTAAGGCGTCTGTTCATTTCGTTTGGACATGCCATATCGACTAGCAAAATTGTTTTCTTCTCTCCGTCTTCTGAGGAAAGATCTGGTCTCCTTGCGGTGCAGTTCCTTCTCATTCGATGTTCCCAATCCCAATACAGCTTCTTGCCTTCATTCTCTAACACTTTACCTTTTTCCCATCTCTCGGTATACCACTTCGTTCCTTCTGGAAGTAATCCTTTCTCCATTGCCCATTTGACTGCCAAAACTTTGAGTGCATTGTTGTGTCGTTTCACATATTCTGATCCTGCAAGCTTTTTACATCCGGACAGGAGATGCTGTATTGTCTCTCGCTGTTCCCCACACAACTTACATTCTGTTGTATACTTTCCATCGGCTTTTCATCGGTATCATTGAGTCCTCTTATCTTCTTCCACGCTCTTGATTCCACCACCTGCTCCTGTAAAGTGAATATCGATGCCTTTTTTCTTGGATCTGTATTGCACTTTAACCTTACGTAATCTTTCTTCTCGTATCTCGATGTAATCTCGCTCTGCAGTGGTTTCTCTGCTAACCTTCTTTCACGGTTTCTTTTTTGTCCTGAATCTAACTGCTTCTTCAGCTTTTTCCACGCCTCCTTCCAATCATCAAATCGCTCTTTACAAATTGTTATATGTCCTTCGTCAGATGTTACATCTACAGCCACCCTTTTCACTGCTGCTTCCGCATCTCTCTTTAATAAGGAATGCTCTTTATTCATTTCATGTTTCCATGCTACCCTGATCCAATGGTCAGTCGATGTTGCCATGTAACATGCTACTCTTGTTTTGGTGTCGTCATACACGTCTTTGAAACTTTTAAGCCCTCTTCCACCATCACACCTTTTTGCGTATGATCTCTCATAATTTTAAAGACTATTTCCGCACATTTGTTTACTCCNTTTTCACTGCTGCTTCCGCATCTCTCTTTAATAAGGAATGCTCTTTATTCATTTCATGTTTCCATGCTACCCTGATCCAATGGTCAGTCGATGTTGCCATGTAACATGCTACTCTTGTTTTGGTGTCGTCATACACGTCTTTGAAACTTTTAAGCCCTCTTCCACCATCACACCTTTTTGCGTATGATCTCTCATAATTTTGAAGACTATTTCCGCACATTTGTTTACTCCATAGCATCTCGTTGCAATCTCCAGTTTTTGGCGGCTTTCTTTGTAATCTTTGTTTCCCATTTTGTAGCCATCAGTTTCCTCAATCAGCATTGCCACTGTAACTTCTGTCAGACAAAATCCAACTGGGTAGAAACTGCCACCTTGCAAAAATCCCGTCTTAAAATTCTTCATCCGGCTGGTGATATTATTATTAAGTACGCTTATCTTATGAAATGCTGTTTATTTACAATTACTTACCGGATCACACCCAGTGGCCTGAATCAAGCAAAGGTTTCTACGACCAACTTAATTGTTTAATAAATGTGGTGAATAAAAGAAAGTATAATACAAAAAATATACAAAAGTTTGTATAAAAATTTAATAAAATGGATTAAACATTGTATCAAAAAGTATTACAATCAATATTATTATTATTTTTGAGTGGTGGAGCAATACGATCCCATGGGGGACTCGGGGGTAGAAACCTCAGCAAACCCATCCAACTCTCAGCATGATAAGGGTAAGGTGGGTCCATGCATCACACCTAAGTGTGTGTGATAAATTGATGTTAATAAAAATACAACACATGACCTTGCAGGTGGAGCCTGGTTGGGTTTCCCAGTTTAGGTGACCCATTCTGCTTAAAATGGTCTTCGTAGCGAGGCTTCACCCAAGACCTCAGGACTAAGTAACAAGTGCGAACTCGGTACTGTTATTATTATTATTATGTACATTTTTATTTTTAATACGGTTTGATACAGTTGTTCACCGGGCCACACCCAGTGATCTAGGGCAAACAAAGGTTTTGAGAGTTTTTACAAACATCAAAAATAGAGGATTATTGCAAAGTTTGTATAAAAATATATAAATAAAAATAGTATTTCAATTTGTATTATTATTATTATTATTATTATTATTATTATTATTATTATTATTATTATTATTATTATCGAGTGGTTACACACCATCTAGTGATGGATTAGTAAATCCACATCCAGCGCCCAGCAATAAGCCAGGAAAGTTGAATGCAGGCACATGTACTGTAGCCACAAGAGTGAGATAAAATTGAAAACCAAATTTAAATGGCAACATCACTTCAACCTTGCAAGCGGCACCTCACAACCAGTGAGGAAAGGCACATTGCTCAAGCTGTTGTTGTTGTATGACAACAACTCATGACTACAGCACTCCCCACTCCTAGTCTGATAGCTGACAATACATGGAAATTATTATTATTATTATGCATTTTCATAAAGTTAGCTATATGATACAATTGTTCACCGAGTCACTCCCAGTGACCTGGGGCAAACAAAGGTTTTGAGAGACGTTTTTACAAACAATAAATACTAAATAATACAATCTACGCATATGTAAGAATACAAAACACGATCGTCAAAATTAGCAAAACGACAAATTTATTACAAAATCAGTACAGAAATATATGTTAAAATAGTATTAAAAAATTTTAATTTAAACGTTCGTATAAAAAGAAAGTATAAAATTGGCTAGAGAAAACAGATAAAAAATTATTTCAGAATTTTCAAATTGAAAGGGTTTTACGTAAGATATGAGCTGTACTAGTTATAACAATTTTTTGAATTTCTTGAAGCTGTGGTTCCCCGGGTATTTTGTCTAAATATTTTTGTGTGCCTTTTTTGATCATCCCTAATGCACCTAGTATCACGGGGATTGTTGTAGTTTTGAGTTTCCATATTCTTTGAATTTCAATTTCAAAGTCCTTACACTTGCTAAGTTTGTCAAACTCTTCAAACCCTTCATTCTCGGTATGTTTGTTCAGTTATATTAACAGTCGGTCTAGATTGTGCAGTGAAAAACGCTCTCAAAACTTGTTTATACTGCTCTTTTGTCCATCTTATTCGATTTACTTTAATAGGCTTTGCTACAGGATCAGGGTTAGGGACATCCTGGTTCTGATTACCTGGTCATTCTCCGAGGAGTTTATTCCAGTAGCAAACTTTTCGAACTCAGCCTGGTTTCTCACTCAGACACGCGACCCTTGTTGACCTGCGCGACGGTCGATGCGGTATGATATATTTCTAGTTTGCATTTCATTTGATAACATGCATTTTAGCCTTTCTGCCAAGGGGTTAAATATCCCGCGCCAGGCACCAGCTGGAATTTTTAAAACCACGCGGTATGTCCATACGAACAGACTTAAACTCCGCCGGATGTCAACCCGGTATTTCAAGGTCTCGGAGTAGGCTGACAGGTCCTACACCTTGCCCAAGGGTGACCTGGAGGTAGTTGTGGCAAAGGGTAACCTCATTCGCCCACGTCGAAACTCCAAAACCGGATGCAGTTTATTGTCATACCCAGGACTTTTATTATTATTATTATTATTATTATTAT
>RDPX01000252.1:855136-887511 GCA_003991215.1 Morbakka virulenta
GTATTAATAGCTGTTATCCTATTTTTAGAGTTCAATTCACTTTTCAAAATGCATCTAGTCCTTCTGACAAGCTTTTTTCATAGTTTCTCTTTCATGCTTGCATGCTGAATTCCACTGGATTCGTTTACACCTAGGTATTTATACACTTCTTCTTGATCTAGATTCTTAATTTCAGTATCATTATCAAGCAGAACACTTGTAGAGCCAGAAAGTCTGCCTTTTTAAAAAATAGCCTTTGCACATTTACTGAGACCAAATTCCATCCGAATGTTGTCACTAAAACCCTTCACAATTTTGATAGCCCTTCCAGTTCACTGTCATTTTTACCATACACCTTAAGATCATCCATGTAAAATAAATGAGAGATGTTCTTGTTGCCTATTTTATACCCATATTGAGAGGAATTTAATTCTAACGAAAGTGGGATAAGAGAAATACAAAAAAGAAGGGGAGATAACAAATCACCCTCATTTAATTCAGATGTTATTACGAATTATGGTACCATTTTCATGGAATAGATGAAGGTTTGTTTTCCACTGAAACATATTAAATTTTAAGAACTTAACAAGAATAGGAGAGACTTACTACCAATACAATTCTCCAGAAGCATTTTGTTAATTAATAACTGGTCCTTACACCCATAAGAGCCTCTTCTACAACCTTTCTGCTCTAATGGCAACAAATTATTTTCCTCAAAATGTTTATAAGTCCTTTATTATTATTATTATTATTATTATTATCATCATTATTATTATTAGTAGTAGTAGTAGTAGTAACAGTAGTAGTAGTAGTAATAGTAGTAGTAATAGTAGTAGTAATAGTAGTAGTAATAGTAGTAGTAGTAGTAGTAGTAGTAGTAGTAGTAGTAGTAGTAGTAGTAGTAGTAGTAGTAGTAATGCTACTAGCTGAGGCAGGTACAAATTTGCAGTAAAATACAAGGAGGTAGTAGATGCAACATTTTTGGAGTGTAGGCCTATCTCTGATAGTGGCCATATGCACTCACTTAACCCTTTCTTCTGAACTGGCACCCATCTCAGTTATCATATTTAACAAATGACTATGTTCAGCTCAGCATTTCAAAGTATCCTACCAACAAATCTCACCTTACCACTTGGTATATTAATTTTTTCATTGTAGGTTTTTATCTCTTACATTTGAGCCACTTCACCCCCCCCCTTTTTTTTGGCACCTTGAAGGAAATATAAAAATAAAAGGAAGCCTGCACTCTGCACAGCATTGCAAACTACTTTAGTTGAAATTTGACGTTTTGTGTGAATTGGTTAAATTTATTTTTTGATGGTAGGTATTAATCCCTGGAAACTGACTTGGTGCTAATGTAAAAAATTGTATGCCCATGTTAGTGCAGGATTTCAAAATATCCTTGCACCATATACGAGTTTTCTACTTTTGTTGGTCAAAGTTACATTTGGATTGTGGGTCTTTATTTATGCTAACCAGCCAACGTGACCCTTTTTTTACCATACCAGTCATCCCAGTGGCCATCTCAATAACCATATTAGCCAATGTTAAGTGGGGAGGGGGTTAAAAGTAACAAAAAACATTTTCACTTGCCTAGCTGAAATTTATTTTTGAACTGTACATTCTGGGAGCTCCCTCTGCAATAATCTCAATGAATAATATTGTCAACATTTACAGCAGGATTAAAAAGTAGTCCTCCTCATCATCATCATCATCATTATATTCCATTTAATGTCCATTTTACATGCTAGCATGTGTTGGACGCTTTCTTGAAACGTCTACCACGTCTACCAGTAAATTGCAGCTTTTAGTCTTGCTTGGTTAAATCTTTTTTTAATAGTGCATCCTAAGCCCCTTTTTGGCCCTGGAAACCAGTTTTTCTATCTGTGGATGCCAATACCAGTGGCTTATCAGTAGTTCGACTATGGAGACCACCTCATTGAAGCTAAAGCTATGACTTTGGTATCAAGATCAAACCCACCAATGGAGGAAATATGCTAACCTGACCTGACCTGACCTGAGGCTACAGGTGTCGCCTTTGACCGAAGGCACTACCATCAATAACTTGTGAGAGGTCCAAATGGTACAGCATTTACTGATCACCATCCATTAACACCACCTTTTGGAAATTGGGTCCCAACACATCCACAGTTTCAAATAGCACGGTGGACCTTGCAACCCAAAACACGAATGACTTCAAGAGAAAAATTTCTTTACTTCGTTGCACCAAATAGTTGAGAATCGTTGAGGCGCCTGAATTAGCAAGTAAGTAGTCTCGGGTCTTGAATAATAGGTCCTTTGTTTGGATATAAAGGATGATGGCAATCTTAGAAAAACCCTAATGCTGAAGCCTGCTCGTTGGATACAGGTACATGAAACGTTTCTTATTAAGAAACGAAAACAAAACACAGCTGTGATCTTTTTATTTTTGAATACAGGCATGTCTCAACTGGTTGTAAATGAGGCAATAACGAAAAGTACAATATAATAATTTTTGTACAGCCAAAGAGCGGATCTATAAATACCTAGTGAAAACCAATTTTAATGAAAATAAAAATAATAATAATAATAATAATAATAATATTATTAATAATAATAATAAAATAATAATAATAAAATGAAAAATTTAGTTACAAACGGGGATCAGCAGTCATACTTTTAAGCTTTGCTTTCTCTAAATGTTCGTTCAAACTTTCTGTGCTGTTTTAGGATAATATTTCGAAAAACCCTAAACATTTAATAGATTTTTAACCCATAACCACTCATTTCTATCTTCTTAGTGAAATTATTATCGTCTTCTGAAGGACGTCTCAAAGGGGTAATTAAGACGAACCTCATTAACAACTGCTTTATCTTCGCGATTTTTCGGCTTTAACTTGCATTTAGCCGCCACCAACACACTCCATTTAGCAATAGCTCGAGTAACCTGCCACCTTTAACGAAAAAATATTCCGTGCAAGATCTCAATGTGAAACACTGATTTAACTTAAATTTAACCATATTGCGATAAGAGATATTGCACGAGAAAAGAGAAAAATCAAGCAGCTACTGAGAACCCAAATGCTCTGTTTGGTAGGGCTGGAAAGAAAAATTTTGCTAATTTTTTCAACCCAAGAGGATACTGTGCTCACAAAAGCCTTTATTAACAATCAGCCAATGCCAATATTTAATTGCTGTACGTATATTAGCTTTAAGAACTCTGAACTCATTGCAGAAGTAATTGTGAGCTTGTTCACATCACCTTGCGCCAAATCTGTTAATCATAATATCAGGCATTAATGAGTGATGACGATGGGTAAAAGTGGTATTATTATGTACTGTTTAATTACAATCAACGCATTGTAGAGATTATCAAACCACAACGTTATTACTTGAACATTTTGTGATTTTTTTTGTTTCAAAGTGACGTACTTTCCGGGCAATAAAAAATTCAGGGAAGAAATTATTAGGCCATCAATAACGCTATATTGCACTACAGTAATTTTACTAAATGTTATTAATTACTGCCCGGTTTCTTTCAATCAGAATTGTATCTCTTTGGATATCCGTTGTACAATAAAGACCATCACAGGGGTATTTCACTGCAATGTGCGATAATTAAGTGTAAATTACACAGTTCACATGTGAACCACGGCACAAAATTGAGTATTTCTGAAAGGCCATTTTCGGTTATTTGCTTTATTTTTTAGGGTAGGCTTAAAATACTGATTTGTTGCCAGTTAAAATAGTGGGTCAAGTTAATTAGATAGCAGTTAATAAATCTGCACTTTAACCTAGAATTTTTTTCGCTGTTTTTTTTGTCCTGTTCGATTGCTTGGTTTAGTAAAATTGTCCAAGCTGTTTCCATAAATCAGTATAAAAAAACCCTAAAACCGACAACGGAACATATTACGTTCAAATGTAAGTGAAAAAAATTAAACAGGCATTCACGAGTTTTAATGATTGTAGGCAATGGGACTTGATTATTGTACACATTTGACTTTATTTCAATAAATAAATAAGGTAACTACCGTACGCTCAACTACATCAGTTTTTTCCTTTTAAATTGTTGGTCTAACAAAAAATATAGATTTCGTCGCGGACAACGTAAGTGGGAAAACTAAAAATGTGTGCAATGAATATTATTGAATAAGTAAAAAACTTAAACGAAATATTCTCAACAATTGAATCTACTTCCCAAACGAACGAAAATTACAACGAACTGGTTAGCAACAATCTCCGAAAAACCTGTCTTCGATATGATTAAGACGATGGGCCACGAGGTCTAGCATACAAAGAGAAAAATGCACTTGATGACTACGTTGATGACTACCGTGGACGATTTAATGGTAAATATAAGAAAAAAGCAATTTCGTAGAGGATTCATTTGAGCAAACTAATACTTCATCAAACAGAGTTTACCTTTTCAAAGCAACGTGCCAAGAATTGAGCATCTTTCAACCAAACAGAAATCTGAGCATTCTTTATCTCCCGGGTTATTATGTTACTAGAAACCTGGTTAAGTTTACATTTCGAAAATACTGATCCTTCTTCGGTCGACGAAACAAGATTAAAGACCGTAATACACAGAAAAAGAAACTTGTTTAGCTCCCTTAACATCTTGCATGAAATACGACTATCTTCTTTCAGCTGAACCTATTAACTGTTTGTAAATGAAGAAATCACTTTGTTGACACCTCGCTCATGGTTTTTGAGACATCAACTGTCAAAAAAACAATATTCCTCCAATTAATGCTACCAAAACCTCTGTCAATGAACTAAATCCTGACAACAAGGTAAATAAATGTGGGTGCATCGATTGTATTTGCGCTTTGTCCGGAAGTACGTAAGTTGAAATGTGCGAATGAGAGAAAAGCACTGAAGCAAGTCGACCAACAAAAGAGGGCAATTTAGAATAAGTCTTGAGAGATCAATGTTAATCTGAAAATATGCATATTTTTGACTCAAAATTCAAGCCAAGAAAACAAAGTAAATTATAAAAGGTCAACTTTTCGATTTTATTACAAAATAATCATCAGGATAGTAAAATAGTAAATTACAAACAATCTTATATATATAACATGGTGTTATCAAAAACCAATTAAGATCTGTGAGAAAAAATGTTTTGTTCAAAAACTAGCCATAAAAAATTCAAAACAATTGTAGATTCCTCGACGAGTTGGCAGCATTGTTTTGTTTCAAAATGGTGTCAAAAATGACATTTGTTAAGGTAATTTTTGTGTGTGGAGAGCTTCTTTGAACATGTGGCAGTTTGTGGAATGATCGATTTTTCGAATTTCTTGGCAAATTAAATTGACATTGAGTTCTTTGTTTTCATGATCGTTAACTTCTTTCATAACGGTGTTGTTGGTTTTTTTTAGTTTTTTTTAGTTTTAACGTCATTTTTCCCCAGCAATTGGGGCTCAGACGGTGCCCTTCACTGGGACTTTGATTTGGCAGTGAGGAATTTTTCGGCCGGATGCCCTTCCTGACGCCCACCAATGGCTTTTTTCTTTTCGCAAAGTTCTAATTTATCCTCGAAAGCCCGGGGAATCGAACCCGGAACTCTTGGTTACTNAGCTCGGGGAATCGAACCCGGAACTCTTGGTTACTGTGCAGTGCACTAACCATTAAGCCACGGTGTAATGATAGCAAATACTGGAAATTTCTCACGTTCTAAAATATTAATTTCGATTGCAAATTCGTTTTGTGTTTAATGTTCTCTTGTGCGTTCGATCGGTTTGCGACACAGTACCAAAATTCAGAACAATTATCAATACCTTCGGCTCAACGCATGACAATGCCGGAAAACACATAACCAGATATTGAATATTGTTCCTAGTGTCTTTGCAGTTCCTAACAGACACATGTCCTTTAAAAGGTCTGTGTCGCATTCTATTTCAATTTTCTTCACCCAATTCCTAACGTTCTTTCCAATCCTACCCAGAGCTCCATTGATTACACCGGTAAACACTCGTTTTGTTGCATTTTTAAAAGTCTGTAGTCAATTTGTGTTATGCCGCGTTTTGTAATAAAAGGCTTATTTTGTAATAATCCACCTGGCCCGATTTGTAATAAATTTTAGCTCATTTTGTAATAAAAGTTAACACGTAATTTTTCTGATAGCATTTTTTAGAAAACATCAGTCTCTACTTTTGTCCTAGCGCCCTTGGTAGCGTTCTTCCATGATCTTTAGGACTTAGTGGAATTGTTCTCCTTGTTCGTCACTCACAGCCCCCAGGTTGTCAGGGAACTTACCAAGATGGCTGTTCAAAAAATAAAGCTTGATGCTCATGTTGCACCCGAGATCATGAAAAGCGAGGAGCATTCTGTTCACAAGTTCACTGTAGTTCTCCGCCTATATTGTTTCCAAGGAAGTTCTTAACTACTCCCACAAAGGACAACTATGCTGCCTTTTCTAAAGAGTTCATCTTAACAACAAACTGATTATCACGAATTAAGGTTCGAATCTGTGGGCCATCAAACAAGACTGCTTTGATCTTCTCAAATGATAACCGTGGTAAAGCTGTGTTGATGTGTTGGAAACATTCAGCTTCGGGTTCCAGTGCCTTGACGAATTGCTTCATCAAAGCTAATTTGATGTGATGAGGAGAAAGGATGATCTTATCTCTGTTTACAATAGGGTCTTTTATGATATTTGGAATGCCTGCTTCAAAGGTGTCACAATTAGGCCAGTCCTTCTGGACCAAATGCCTGTCTCCAGCTCGGCTGTCCCACATACGGAGGAAACATGGAAACTTGGTGAAACCTTTCTGCTTTCCAAGAAGAGAGTTGACCATCTTTAAGTCTACACAAATGATCCAATTGTGCTCATGTTACTTTAATAAGTCCATGACCATTCTCATATCATCATAGTCTTCCTGCAAATGCACTGAGTGACTGACAAGTAATGCTCCATAAACATTGCCATTATGTAAAAGAACACACTTTAGAGTGCGTTTTGAACTGTCTAAAAAGAGTCTCCATTCAGGAGGGCTACAGTAAGGTACACCGAGTTCTTTGAGACGCCCTGGGATGTCATGGCAGTAAACAAACTGTCTGTCTTCTGAAAGAAGGTCACAGAAAGCTGGTCACGTTTTCTGAAAAATGATACTTTAACAGAGTAATCAACAAGACTTCTGCCTTGTAATCCTGATGCAAAACCTTTGCTGATTTCTTTGAAAGACCCAAAACTAGCACTAAGTCATTCAGTTCATCCTGAGGAAGAGGCCTGTGGATAGGAAAAGGTTCAGTGTCTAAGGAACAGTCCTCCGATTGTGAACACTTTTCTAACAATTCACTGTCACAACTGTCTGGTTCGCATGTATCATGTCCAATGTCTTTATCGTCCAATGAAGGCAAGCCTTTGAAAACTTGAACAGGAACTTCTTTGGAGTGTGGAGCAGGCCGATTACCTGGGGGAATGTTCGGATACGTATTCTTGTGTCGGTTTTTCTTCCCAACACCCGTTGTGTTTACCATACAGAAATAACAGTCAGTTACATGATTGGTGGGTTCACGCCAAATCATTGAAACTCCAAAAGGCATGTAGCAGTGCTAGCTCTACTAAGAAACACTGGGAAAAACATGTACCGGAAAATTCACATACACCCGCCCTCACCGGCAAAGGTTTAAATGGTATGCAGGCATTTGCCCCAATGCAGCTTGTAAGAACGAACTCGTGTAGTACAAGATCAGTTTCGCTTGACCAAATTTCCTGCACTTCAATTTCTGTAACTTTTTGTATTTGCTGTTTTGGTCATTCTCTTTAAGTGCTAAGTTATGGTCAAAAGGTACTGTCAAATCAATCAAGAGACAAGTCATTTCTTTGCAATCTTTCATAGCAATATCTGGGCCGTTGGCTCTTATCCTTTTGTCTGTATGAATTATAAATTCCCCCAAAATAGTTAGATCATTCCTTTTTGCCTTAATGTTGATGTTTGTTCCATTTCTGAGCGTGTGGAGCATCATTGACGGCAGATTTTCCAGTGTAGACACTGCCTCCTTATGTCATGTCGATTTTTGTGCTCTTTTAATGCAAGTATAGGGCATCCTAAAACTAGGTGATCAATTGTTTTCATTTTGTCTTCACATAATTTGCATCTCGGATCACCTTCATTCTTTATTAAATTGATTTGCTAGTTCTTTGTAAGAAAGCCATGGTCCTGCGCTGCTACAATGAAACCCTCAGTCTCTCTCTTCGGTCCATCACATCAAAGCCACTGACGAGTTCTATGTTGGTCTACATTAGCATCTTTGCTTCTAAGTGCATATTTTCCATGCAAAGGATTTTACTCCGTTGTACTTTTGATAGCAGCTAATCGGTTTCTTGTGGGGTTTTTTTTGTTTTACAATTTTTGTTACTTTTTGGTTGTGTGTTGTCCATTTTAATTGATGTTAATTGTAATTCATTCTCACACTTTTGACTTTGGCTTCTTACAGAGTGAGTTTTTTAGATACCCTCTTGCTTGTTCACAAGTTGTAGCATTCAGTCCTCAGTGAAGACTAGGTATGTCGCTAATTTTATTGTTCTAGGTTTGTATATTAATTCTAGCTGTAACACGCTCTTCCTCCATCAGATTTTTAGATATAAATCTGTCGACATCTGCTTTTGGGTGATGCATTCTATTTACAGTTATGGGCATCCTGACATTGACATCCAACCCCTTCATTTCTGGCATTGTACTGTTATCTGGATATTAAACCTGTAGGTAACTATGGGTACTTCCAGTGAGTTAATGCTCAAGACCTTTTTGCTGGGATTGAGCTCTGTTTGAAGAGCACCTCCAACTCTATTATAAAATTTCCATTTAATTTTTTCTTAATTAGCAGCATTCCTCACCCCTTCAGCTTCTTGGACATCCATACATTTATATGCCTTTCTTGCTCCAGTTATTTAATCGTGGTGTTTACTTCAAAAACGATGTTCTTACTTTGACAAGCTTTTTCTTTTCAAATGTAGATTAGACATTTATTCTAAGTGTTTTCCAATGTCATCACTGACTTTCTATTTTCTTTTCAACAATTCTTTAGAGTCTAAATTATTCTTTACATGAAACTTCAAGTCACCGATATAGAATACGTGATAAATTGACTTACCCATTGTCTAACACCCATAGCGGATGATGCTAAGTTCGCAGGGATCAGTGAAAGGCAAAAAAGGAGTGAATATGGTGTCATGTTGAGATTCCACATTTGATTGTCAGAATGTCTGTTTTTTGCAGTACAAATTGCATGACTGAAGTAAGATTTCGCTTTTTTGTATAGGAGCAGAAAAAATTGTTTTTTGTTTTTTAGATTTACTAATTAAACAAAGCCTACTTAAGTAGTGTGTATTGTAGGGCAATTTTTAGAGGCACATCTACCCATTGAATTTCTTTTTTTACAAAATTACCATTTTGTATACTTTGTTCAATAGTACTGTCTATATTTGTCTGCTTGAAGAACTATAAATACGTAAAAGAGAAAATTAAGGAAGTTCTTATGAGTAATGATCACACTAACGATGTAATAGATAAAGTTATTACGTGCAAATTATCTAAATTCCAAAAACGATTGATCGTTGGAACAATGCACCCAGTGTCTACTGTTTACATACAAAAATCGTGTTTTAATCGAATTTAGCAAAAACAAAGATGGAATTTACTAAATTGTTATTTGTGGTATAGGTAAATAGCAATATTTACTGCTAAGCCATGAATGCGATGAAAATTTAGAGATCAAACAGCTTTAGATGATTTGAGAAGCTTCTTTTCGCCTCCCTTTTGTAGACAAAGTTGTCATGTATGGTTTTCAATTGTCTTGGACATCCAAATACAAAAAGCTGATCGGGTTTTCATTAATTATATTTCCATTTTGCTGCCAATAACGAAAACTGTAGGGTTTTCTTCTTTCTCTTTCTCTTGATCTTTCGACTTGTCCCATCAGGGGTCGTCGTAGCGGATGGACCTTCTTACACCTTGCTCGGTTCTTTACCACGCCACTTGTCAGGCCTTTTGTTGTCAATTATCCTCAATGTTGCGGTTCACCTGCGCTTCTGTCTTTCCTTTTACCTTCGTCCTGGCGGGTTCGTTCTCATACATTTCTTTCCCAAATACTCTTCATCTCTCTTTTCGGGCTTTCATCAATTTTATTTGTTTTTTTGGCTGCCAATCACAAAAGTGTCAGGCTTTTGTAATCTACGGCCAAACATCAGGAATAACGAAACGAGTACAAATAAAATGCCATTACGGTAGCAAGAAACTTTGCTGGAGGACCATTTTAATGAAAGGAGTTTTGAGACATCTCTGAGAAACTAAACGTAAAAGGGAACAACTAAATGAGGTAGTTAAATTTACGTATTTAAGGTGTATGGTGAAGAGAGGTGTAATAGTATCTATTTTTTAGATTCTCGCATACATCAGTAAATTATAAAGCAACAAATGAAGAGTTCGAGAAACATTGTGGAAACGTAAATAACATAAATAAATAGCATTCCTGATAGAAGTTGATCTTTTCTCAAGAGATTTCTGATTAAAACTAGGGTGCAGTTTTGAAGCAAAAAGAAAAAAAATTAAAGGATTCTATTCAAATGATGGCTGGGAAAGGATAAGTTATTTCTTTAGAAAAAAACAGATGATAAATATGAGAATGTTGTCATTTGTACTGAGGATTACCAAGTTTGAAAGCTTAAGAAAAAACAAACAAGCGTTACTCTTCCGTACGTTATTTGTCTTTAACTTATAAAGAACTAAGTGTCTGTGTGCCGTGCATAGCATTCGGTTTCCTTAATAGAAAGCAAAATTCCTTCAAGATGTACAATACAATCAAGAGGTAGGCTCTACTGTAGACGAAGCGATGAGAAAAGTGTAAAATCTAAAACTTTAGGAATTAGGGAACAGCAGAGATCACTGAAACTCTCTTTGACAACAGTTCATTGTATCAGATTAAGCATTGGATTCCTTTAAAGTCCCTGAGGAAGTACAAAAGAAACCCTCTTTCAAATTATGCTAAGTGAAAAGACGAAATAGTCTCATAGATAGATTCAGAGAGTAGCCTGAGAATAGTTCATAGTAGCTCAGGGTATTTCGGAGTAGTTTAAAAATATAGTGCAGGTATTTAAGGGCTGGCGTCACTATTATGGGTATTTAAAAAATTAGTTCAGGCATAAAAAGTTACTTTATTTCATCAAGAGATCATTAGGAAGGAGGCAGAAAAACATTCTTAGGGTAGTATTTAATGCCTAATAGAAGGAATATATAAAAAGAATTTTACTCAACGGTTTCCTATGCATGTAGCTATCATGTAGCTGCAGGTTCCTATGCATGTAGCTATCAATATTTTTGGACATCTTGATTGCACTTAAGTAAAGTAGAATTGTTATTTAAGAATTTGACTGTGTCATTTTTTGAATTAATTCTTCATTTGTTTTGCTGATCGAGACCCTTTTTGTCCATTTTCGGAAAAACGGTCAGGATGCTTCTGATTTCGTATAGAAATTTATGCTTAGGTGACAATATATCTAAAAAGGTAAGAACCGGGTGGCTGGACATTTATAGGACCACTAAAATAACGTATGACAGAAGAGGGATTTAGACCTAAAAATAAATATGAATGGCCACAAAAAATAATACATTTATCAACAAAAAAATCCTTTCTTTTAGATAAAGAAATTGTAAAAAAAAAGATCATATCTAACTCTCACTCAAGGAAACCCTAAGGAAACAAAGGGAAATAAATCTTATCAGAATATTAGGTATAGAATAGGATAACTGGGGTGGACTTCGACTATTTTGTATTCAGATTTCTTGGGTCTCAGTTTTTAGCAAATTGGTTTCAGATGCTGCAACTTAATTCACAGAATGGGCTCAGCTTAATATTGAATCATTGGCACCAAGTCGTAGTTACAAAGTCAACTATCTTTCTCCTTCATGGTTTCGTCTGAATTATTCTTTTGCTATTGCTCACGTCAATCATTTCTATGATCAGCTTCAATGTAACGGAACTCATGAGTTGTTTTTTTTTCAAATGAGATGATAATGCTTGAAAAAGGGTGATTTCTGACGCTAAATCTTACTCTGTTGAACCACTTTGCATAACTGTTTTTCTTTAAAACGTTTAAGTGAAGATTAATGGAAGATTTGCGAAAGTGTTTTGCTATACATCAAAACCAATTATTTTGCCACTCTTTAAGGTATGCGGCTTTTCCATGTACTCTGGGGAAAGGGCTGATCCCTTTGCTAGATTTGTTTTGACCATGTTTTGTTTAAATGACACTGATGTTTCTTTGCCGGAGTTCTGTCAGCAAACAGATCAGATTTTGAACTCTGTCATCATAATTGTATGGTTGGTTGGTAAATGTTACTGATGTCCTTGTTCAATCTAAGGCTCCTGATCTATATTTATTTCTCTTAGTTGTCTTAAAAGAGTGTGCTTCGGGAAAATTGTCGTTGCTGGTTAAACTTTCAATTATTGCCCATCGGATTTCTGCTTTCCGTCATTCTGACAACTTTTAGATGAATCATGGCCAGTTTATTCTTTAGGTAATATCACGAAAATTCTTCTGATGAACCTTTATGGCTTGTACCAGTTCATTTTGTTGCACCCAGTGTGCGATTCTCTAAACGCTTTTATCTTTATGCAGTTGTTGCTCGTCGTTGTAATATATCTTCCTATGGATGTACCTTCTTTTAGCTGATGGCTCTTTTGTTTCTGAGTGCTTTCCTCCATCATAAAATGTGAATGTTTTCGAGTCTAAGGTCAACTATTATCTCTCGACCTGACCTTTTCTCTGTTTTCTTTTCAGTTAGTTGCATTATGCCTTGTATTGTTGTTCATCACATAAAAGGCTTGTGACAAATTCACATTTCGATATGACCAGGAAAAGTTGTTGAACATTTGTGGCAAACTATCCCCAACCAGAAGGGACATATTGAGCTCTTCAGCTTGATTAGTTGACTAACTGACAATCATTTGCCAAACGTTTGTACAGTTGAAGTAATGTCCAAGAGCTATGAGTAAAGAGGCTGTTTTGATGAGATGAAAGAATTTCCAAATGAACCTGAAATAGCTAGTTGAAAGACCTACTGGAAACTACTCCTACTACTTTCAAATGGTGCTTGTATTACAATCTGCAGCAAACTATTGTAGCTTTTTAATTCCCTAACTTTGGTGACACGCGTGACCTGGCATACAGTGCATTTGCCTTCTTTGTCTACAAATTTGAAACAAATACATAGGTTAAAATATTGTCTTGCAAATCTGAAGTTGCTTCTTTGAGGCCCTTGACGATTCTCAATATATAGCTAATGAAAGTCGAAACTTTGACAGCATTTGTGAATTAAGTCTAAAGAGCTATAGAATTGAAAGTTTAGGTAACAAAGAGAAGGAATTGATCGAAAGTCAAATAGCCATTGAAATGTCTTTATATACATTCATGAATTTCTCTGCTGTCATCCTTTTCGGATATTATTCTGTAAAAGGTACAAGAGTCTAGTTTCAGTGTGAACAAGAGTTTTGATGAGTCTAAAATTCACAGCAGAAGAACTAGTGTATAGAATAGGGTTGTTTTCTATAAGAAGAATTCCACAAGAAATCTTTGCTAGAGATGGTGTAGTTGGAGGAGTAAAGAAAAAGTGATCATGAAAACACTTTTTTAAGTTTAAAATCTTTCGTGCTCAGTTGTAAGTGTCAGTGGCAAAAAGTATAATGTCCACTCTCAAAACCTTATCCGTATGAATGATTCGTAGAAATGTGATTGCCCTAGAAATTAATGTCCTTGTTACTGGGACACAAAACCTTTTTTTTAAGTATCAAGGATCTTTCGGACAATGCTTGCAGCTCCTAACAAATCTGGTTTCTGAAAAATTTAAATCTGTTTTGTTACTCCTCTATTGTTAGGAAACTGGAAACTAATGATTACTGTGCCCAAGTCTCCAATGGCCTAAATAAGAACAACTTTAATTACCACCATGTATATCCTTCTAACTTCTCGAGCCATGCCCTTGGTACTTTCTGATTTTCTATTTTTACTTCTTTTTACATTCATAACAGGTGATACAGCTACACCTACTGCTACTGCTTGCGTGTTAGTTTAATTCATTTTTACGATGCCTTATCTCCTACTTTGTATGTCGCTGTCTATTGGGAATTTCCATAATACAATAAACTGGACGTTCTCAAGAAGAGTTTCAGATTGGTGTTTACACCACTTGGGATTTGTAAGGGATATTACTCTAGACAGTTGACTTGAAAGAACATAGAACATTTTGTGACCAGTACACACTTTATTAAATACAGTTTCTACATTTACATTCCTGCATGAGCAGAAATTCATATACACTGTCGTTTAAATACTTACCCTACTAATTTCTAGCGAAAACTATTTTTTTAAATTCTAAGAGCGGTAAATACTTATTACAATTGTATTTAGTTGCGAACAATTAGGAGCAATCAAAGTGTTAGAAACAGGGGAAAAAATAAAATGAGGTTTGGTTTACAATACTTTTTTACCTTGTTTATATGTAAGGTAATTAGTCCACTAGACCCCAATACATATGGTATTGTTACAGAATAGAAACTAAAATTCTTGTGAATTATACAATATTCCAAGTATATAAGTGTTACATGACAGGAAAGTAAAATGTCAAACACCTAAGGTTTAGCTAAAAAAACATGAGAGGTTTCACTTGAACTCGCCGAATTCAAAGCCACGGGTGACCTTGAATACTGCAACTTAGCACTTTAGCTACTTTATATAGCCATACCTACGCTTACCCTATTTCTGTGTCAGATAACGTGGTCACTCCCTGGTCCTACTTACCCCTTTTACTGGATTTGTTCATAGTTATTATGATTGTGCAGCCAGAAGCATTTCTTTTGTTTCTATCCTGAATTTTTTTTCTGGGAAGTACAAGATTTTTGTTTCTCCAACAACTTGTGTCCATCTAATATATATTGATCATGCAGTTTCTTCCATGAAGTGAGTTTTTACAATTTCTTCCTTTAGTTGTTCTTATTGACTTTCGGGCTTTTTAATACATAGCTTACATCTTCTCTGGCTGCAGGTATCAAGTCTCCCATTGCAATTCTCCTTATATCTTTTAGTTTCATTGTGCATTATTAAGACAACTTTCTGAGAGGGGTCCAGGCTAACTTTCGTAGCAAGGAGTATGAGTTTTTTACTACTCCGTGGATTTAAATCTCTATGCACCGTCGCGATATTCTTGTCAGTGTATATATGCCCCTGCGTTCTTCTGTTGCCCAGGCTAAAAAATAAGTTAAATATCGAAACAGCAAGACCGGCCAAGCATTTAGAACATTCATAGTATAACGTGTTTCGATCTTCTCCAGCTTCTCTATCCACGTCTTGCTTTATTTAATTGCTTGGTATTTGTTTGCTTCTAGAATTACAAAGTGTATATTACTTTCCTTTTCTTACATTTTTTTTATGAATTAATCATCAGATATGTCAATATCTTCGGCTCAGATAAACGTGCATGGTAGAATTCCGTTTGTCTTCACTTTGAACAGTTTGCTTGAATAAAATGAAAGGAAAGAAAGATAGAAATATCAAATAGCCTTCCAAAGCAATGCAGACACATATGTGCTTTGGATCACAGGCCTACAGACACCCAGAAAGACTCTTTTATTTCAACAAGAGATATTTCTTACTTGTAATGATAGTATCATAATATCTTTCATAATAATATATGTTCAAATCCGACATGCTCTAAGAGGGAAGAAGGTTACCATAGTTTCAAACGAAAACGGATTATATGACTTAGGGGACCTCTCTTCAAAATTGGTTTAATCGAGCCTCATTTCCACTTTCCACTTTCATTTAAAGACAAAGAAGAAAATTAGCTGGCTTAAATAAGGAAGTTAAAATAATCAAGGAAAGAGCATTCACTAATTTGCTCCTCGCGGTCTTCAATTATTTCTCAGGATCAATACAAATCATCAGCTACAATACCTGTCACTAACTTTGTGTAAGCGTTCGACGTCATTACGGAATTTAATTGCTAGCTATGTTTCTCTCTTTGATATCTTTTAATGACAGGACCTGTTTTTTTTTTATCATATTGTATGAGACAACCCTAGATTATATGAACTTGTGTGTGATACTGACAGATGCAGAGCTTGTTTTTTCCGTTTCTATTTTGTTGATGTATTTTGTATTTATTGAAATGATTCGAAAGAGATTAAGAGGAATACATCATCTACTTAATATAGACACTCTTTTGGATCGGGTGTCTTGATAAACTGACACTGAAATGCTGAATTTTAATATGCAGCTTGCATAAGTTATTCTAACATGTGAAGTATATTGTTTTGGAGGTGTTTTCTTGTTACAACTGGCATCATCTTAGTTGTTGAGAGATTAGAATTTATAATTGTATATTTGAAGAAGACTATGTCGAATCTGTCGGTCTGAATAATTAACTATCGAAAAAATTTGACTGGCTGAAAATTATGAAGTGTTTCAAATATTGGAAAGGTTAATCCATATACATAGAACTTTGCAAAAACTCTTGCTAAATGGGGTTGTTAAGTACTGTATATTGTTTAATTTGCTTGTTTGAACCAAGTCGTAATTGCTCAAACTACAAGAAAATATGCAGTGAAACTAAAGAAGTAAATCTTATTCAGGATTATTTTGTTCATTTTGTTGTATGTGAAGTAAAGAGACCAACAATTCAGTAAATATTTTCATGTATTTCACACATCATCAGACCAATCTGAAACATAATTATAGAGAATACAAATACTCAGTTATATGACTACAATGAGAGAAAAAACATGACATAAGTCTATAAGAATGTTCTGTAGTCAGCAGTAGCTAACAACAACTAGATCTTGGTTGTCAGCGTCCTGCTCAGGTTCTCATCCTTCGTCTTAATCTCTTGCTTCAGATCTTTAATCAAGAGTGCTTCCAGCGAAAATATTTATTGAATTGCTGGTCTCTTTATTTCACATTACTCGTGACCACAATGTTCCTCCCATTTTGTTGTAGTTTAATTTTTTTTAGTTTTGGAGTTCTGTTTATATTTTACATCCAATCTTTTTTTATTAAAATAAAGGCAAAGTATTTTCACTTCGAATGTCTTCTCCATCCTTTACGAAGTTTATTTGCAATGATTTGTTTTCTTACCTTTACTATGTATCCTTGTTTTTGTTTCCTACATTTCGTTGCTTTAGTATTCCACAGTAACTGAAACGTCTTAATATCTAACTACAAAAAAAGAAACTTCAGATTGATATGTCGAAATATTTGTGTAAATTTTAAACTCCCTTTTCACACAGTTGATAATGCTAAGCAGAACCCAGTTTTTGTTTCTTCTGGGAATGTAAAAGGTGTCCTCCTAACCTTGAGGGTGGCAGATTCTTTTCAAGGACATAGCTTTGCTACTTCTGCTATCCATTTTTGACAGATTTCTTTTAATACAATTCACAACGCCAACACTGCATCTGACAGGTGATACCTTTTATGAATCAAAAGCAGTTACTCCGATGCTCCTCGATGGAACCGATTTCTTGGTTATTCTGTAATATTCTTTCTTGCTGACTTCCACCATGTCAGGGTAAAGTATAACAAAGGTTATAAAACACTGATATATTTATCACATTTTAAAATTTTTATCTCATTGATGACCTTACTTTAGAAACTACTTCCCTACGTTTAAGTGTCAAATGACCCCAATTCCTGCCTCAAAATTGTATATTCATTTATTTCTACAGTAAAAATCCTTACCGTAGCCGTTGTACTGTTTTCTAATGTCTTCTTTAATAAGATTGTTGTGATGCCTTTACTTTTCGCTATAACATTTTAACATTGTTTTCCTTCCTTTTCCTATAATTGTTTTTCATTAATTTAGGCTGCTTTATATGTTTGAAACAGAAAATGGACAATGTTCACCCTTATGGTTTTGTAATTAATGGCGCGAGCTGGTTAGTTCCTAGGGTTAAATAGCTTTTAACAAGCAATCATGGAGAGTAGGCATCCATTATTTTGTACAAAGATGCCCAGTAACGTGGGTCTAAATATTTGTTAATGGTGTTTGTGTCACTTCGAGTAGCTTCGGGACGTTAATGTAGAGTGAGATATTTGTGTACCCCAAATTATTGTCACACATTCTATACGTGGCCGTCGCTTTGACCTAATTACTTAGCGCCAATTCTAGAAAAGGGAGATCTTTTATTAACAAAGAAATTTTTTATGTGTGCATTTTGTCAGTTATTTTTATTAGTTTCTCTTTTTCTTGATAATATTTCTTTGCACTGATATTTTCTTTCAAGTCAGGACCCTCATGAGATTTTAAATAGATAAGATACAATCCTCCGTAGAGAATTTCCCTTTCCGATGGTCATTAATGCTAGTTCGCATATAATCGAGATGATGTCTGAAGTTTGGCATTGGATATAATGAAGTATTTTGTGGCGTTCCCATGTATTCTGCAAGAAAGCTATCTGGTTTTCCGGATACTTTTGCAACCGATTCTGCTCGCTCCGATTTCTGGTGTGTTAGAGGATGTGGCCAAGATAGCCATAGGCACTGGTTCTAACCCGAATCTATGCAGACATAGTTTTCACTTTTCCAGAATTGATTAGGAAAAAAATCCAATTGAGCAAATGATTGACACATTGAAGTAATTGTCAAAATTAAATAATTACGGAAACGTAACCTTGACAGAGGTTAAATTGAACATATATATACACTTAATTTAGCCCACCATTCAAATCTTATGAAGCTTTCTTATATATTTCCACTAAGAAATTCCATTAAAAATACAATACCCTATTCATTTTTCTCTAACATTACTTTAGTTTCATTTAATAAAACTATACTCTTGTAAGTTATGCGTAAAAGGTGCTTTTTCCTACAAAGTTTGGATATCTGTCTGTTTTTCTAATGCTAACATCGTTCCATGCTCACCAAATTACAAAGTAGATGTCATATTTCTCTATAGAATTTCTGTTACCCTAAGGTTCGTTAAGGTATAAAATCCTGTCTTTTCAACCCTGGAGTGGCGACAGAAAAAAGGAATAGAACAGTAAAGAAACAAGCTTATGCCAGCTCCACACCTGTACAGTAGGAATAACGAATAATTATATAAATGAGGTCATTGTCTTTTACCATGTCTCATTTACCTCAAATAATGGCATTTCTGCCTCTCTAGAAAAACAATGTTTTCTCACAAGCAGACAAACATAAACTTAAATGATGTTGACAATAATAAAACAACTCCACTATCCTTACCATTGCCATGACAAGCAATATGCTCATAATCAAAATGTTCCAATAAACTCGTACAACTAAGTTAAACAGTCTGAAAATACAACAAATTAGAATACGACTAAATTCATTTGCTCGCAGCGTGAGGATTATGCATGATTGAAATTAAATTTGAAATATAGAAAGACTGCATTTCAGCTGTTGAGTTGTAGAATATTAGCAATGTCAAATAATTCCTGCTGATTAAAGCTATTGTTGTGAAAATAACTACTGCAAATTTTCAGTACATAACTACTTAAGAAAAGTTGAGCTACAGCAGTCAACGATTAACAGCATGAGAAAAAAACAGCACGGTTCTTTTTAAAATATTCATTTTTGAGAAAACACAATATTTCCATTCTAAAACCATCCAAAGAACAGCAAGCTATAAAATAAAAAATCGCCTTACAGCAAGCTTTTATTCTCTATGCATAAAAAATGAAAGCAACAGTGAAAAAAGGTAAAAAAAGACGATTGTTTTCTATATTAAACACATTAAAGATCCCTTGCAGAGTAAAGTGCAAATGACCTAGGGAGTGCAAAAATTACCTGCATCAGTGATACAATTTTTACAACAAGTCGGCTGTACGTCGACCGCCTTAATATTAGGTAAGACACCGCTGACCGGTGACTTTGATCTCGCTCTTGCTGGAGCCATATGGCCTCCTCTGTGATTTGCTGATGTTAGCCTTACAGTGTTTAAACTTTCAATCCCGATGATGGGATCTTGTATAATTGTCTTAAACAAAAGATGGGATTAAGAACTATCGGTGGACAGGGGAGAAAAGTGGAATGACTCAAGGAGTTATACTATTAAGATTTTTTTCTCTGGAATAAATTTTATTTCTTGTAGGCCTATTAGGATGCGTTGTCTTGTTTATGATTGTTCATGCAATCTTGCGTCTTTGTGGATCCGTATCGTTTTAACATTGGTGCTTACTTATCACTATTACCCTATCCTTCACACTGAAACTGTGACTTGCTATGTTTTACAAGCAACGGTCACACCGCTTTTAGCAAGGGCAAGTGGAATAGCCCATTTTAGTAAAAGGCTATTTTAGCTGCTTTCTATTGTCCACAATACATGTATAAATAACAACACAATTAGCCTTACAGCACGATAATGTCGGCTCCCCCAGGCCCGTGCTAGATGGTGACTGCTATATCACCAAGAATTAAATTCAAATTGTTTTAAAGTTATTTACGTAACACAGAGTTAGCTACAAGTCCATGATAAAATTCTGAGAAAGAGAAAAGAGATCTCTTGTCCAACTTACTGAAGCAGAAAGCGTGAGCTATCCAAGGAGTCAAATTGAGTCTGTAAAAAAAATAAAGTAAGAAAGTCAAGCCTAGTAAAATTAATCCTGATATTCAATATTTAGACAAAAGTTATTACAAAAATACTCAATAACAATACTGGTTTATCCCACCAATTGTGACGTCACTACTGTGTTTTTTTTGCATTGAAACAACCATCAAAATCTAACATTATTTAGTTTTTATGTTCAATACGTGACATCATCCAACTTGGCCTGAGACGGCTGCAAAAAAACCACCAGTTTTTTCAACATACACTGAGCTTTCTTCAAAAAGGGGTATCCGTTGTTTTCTGAGGGAATACTTAGAGCATAGTTACAAGTTCTTAGTTAGTGGAGCAAACCAGAAATTTGAATACCTTTCTTTCCTCTTGGCTGCCCCTAATTGATATGAATGTATAGCGGAAATAAAACATTAAGGCCGGGAACCCTAAGAGAATGTTGTCATTTCAAATCAGGTAAAGGAAATTTGTTTTTGCAGAGAATTTTGACATTAGTTTGGTTCTAGTGCTAAGCAGCCCCAGTGGAAAGGCTCGTATCACAAATATTTTTTCTTTGAGGAATAGTGTACATCTGTCCGACCCATTTCTCTAATATGGAGCTCGAGTTGGAAAACTCGAACTCCAACTGATGTTGTTGTCAACGTATCTATCTTTCAGAATCCAAACGTATTTGGATGGTTATATTTTGTTTCGATATATACAAGGCATTTTGGTAAACAGTGGCTACTTACAGGGCAGTTGGTCTTGTCTCACCTGTTAAAATTTGCCTGTTGGTCTGCTTTAACTTTTGGGACCTTAATGCTGTGTCGTTGGGTAAAACGTGCAAAAACGATGGTGGAGGAGTAACCCCAGGTGACAATGCTTTGACTGAAGATTTTGTAGACCTAATAATACTCAAAAATCTGGTGGTTGTAGAACGCCACCTGAAAAATTTGTTAAGTGTTCTTTGCACTAGAGTTGTTCTTGTTTTCTCTGGACTTCTACACACTGTTTGTTTATACAAAGCACCAGACGTATCATACATTTTTCAGTTATCAAGCATAAATTCTGAGGGCAGAACTAGGGCAAATATGCACCAAAGGTTGTTTGGGTTCCATCTCTATTCTACTATTCTCTTGCGTCTCGTCTTAATTGTAATACTTAGCTTCGTTACTACCACCGTAGACTGTTTCGCTACACACTCTCCTCTTAAGACCTTTTTTGTGTCTTCTTTGATAGACCACGTAGTCAACTTGCATGTTTCTGTCCCCTCATTGATATATTACTCTCTGCTTTTCTCTTTTCTTGAAACAGACGCAAACCACTGCCAACTCAACTTTCTTTTCAAAGTCCACAATACCATGTCCTCCTTCGCTTCTGCTGCTATAACCTTAACGTTAAATTTTCGTTGCCTCTGTTCCTTTAATCAACATGCCATGACGTCTGCTCCAACAAAACTTCTCTCTCCTCTTGATAGTGGAATCCGTGTCCCTCCAAAATACTTCTATCTCTTTATATCGACATTCAGCTTATAGTCTGTATGCACTAATAACATTTAGCATTAGCTCTTTCAACTTCATGCTCCTCAACCTGTCAAACACCCTTTATACCTATAAAATACTCTAGAAATACGTGTCTATTACAACTATGGCCATGTCATTCTTTCTATTGTCCACTCAATGACAGAAGAACTTGTATCCATCTACTAGATGTCTTGCTTTGCTCCCTTTCCGTTTAGTGTTTTGTAAGAACACGATGTCGATTATCTTTCTTTCCATTAAAGCTGCATTATCCCTTTTCTATTCATTGTTCCTACATTCAGTGTGACAATCTTCAATGACCTCTGCTTTACTTTCGTTTATTTAGGTCTTTCTCTCCTTTTTCTGCCTGCCCCCTTTTCTCTCTGTTTTCAAGTAGTAGGATAGTTTTCAGCACCACCCCGCTGACTAGTGGTATCGTCGAATATTGGTAACCCGGGCCTTGGCCTATCCAGTATGAAGTAGAGAATATTGTTTTCCATATTTTTCGCAAGTTTTTTTTACGATTCGATGCCCTTCCTAACCCCATCTACAGTTATTGGCGTTGTGCCTAATTTTTTGTCTAAGAAACTACTCATAAGAAAGCAAGTAGCTATCCTTGGCCTGGTCGGTGACCTCACCAAGGAAGCTCATACACCCCAAAATGGTCCGCTCACACTCAGATAGGACTGGTCTACAGGATGAAGCCTTCGTAACCCATAGAGGAATGGATGGCCTTTTTGGAGGTACGCCTTGCCAAGGGTGATCCGGAGACTATGCAAGAAAAGATTGTCCACCTTTTGAGGTTCAAGTGGAACCCGTACTCTCAAACAGAGACGACTTCCCTTCCTTAGTCAAATCAACTGATTCCAACATACATGGAGGCCAAGGAAATTCCGAGAATATTATAATACGCATTGAGAGGCATTTTATTAAAGTAACCATTATAATGAATTGGATTTTTCTATAATTCCAAATTTTCTCTTTCAATTATTTGTTTAGTGTTATTATATTCCTCTAATTTTACTGATTTGCCTACTTCGAGCTGGTGGAAACCTTGTATTAGTATCTTCCAAAAATGTGTTATACCTGATATTAGAATGCAAATATTCTGAAAGTGGAAAGAAAGTAATTTAAATACACTTGATTACTATCTTGAAATTAGTTTTGAAGTGGACCTTTTGGAGATTGCAACACCTTTTCTGATGTCTTTTGTACTGAAGCCAAAGTCGAGGGTTTCTTTAAGGCAACTAAACTGTAATTTTGTATACCTGAAATCCAATATTCTAAAGTTTTCTGTAACATATTTCTCAATATTACAGCTTTTTTTGCTTTGTGATAGTAACAAAATTTTTATCTTAAACTTTTAATTGAGCTGGTGCAGATAAGCATAGAGAGCAATAATTCTTAATATAGAAATTGAGCAAAATAGTAATATTTTGAACTCAGTTTGGAGTTCTATTTCTTCGTCATGGACATCAAGCCAATGAAAATATTAGTTTCTTTAGAAAGCAGAATTAACACTCTAGGTCCAACAATTATAGGGTCGCTACATTAATCTGGGACTCTAAAAACCTCTAGGCAATTTTTAATCCGGTAATCTCCAAGACGGTAGTTTAGATGTTCAGTCTTATAACTTTCTCTTAATCGTAATATTGCAGTTCCGTTTCTTCTTAAATTTTGACCACTTGTTAAGGATAAGAATAAAGTTGAATACTTCCACGTGATGAAGTGGAAAATTTCCCAAAAGTCCTCAGCTCATTTTAAGCTTTATTATCACAGTTGAATATAGACTCCTATTAAATTAACTCTTGTTAAAAACATAAAGTGTAAATCGAAAGACCTACCTCCACGAACCAACCCCATTGGTATACAACATTAACTTGAATTTTACCAGGTAGTTGCACCAAAGAGCAATCGTGGATAAAAGACCTTCGAAGCTACGACAGTAATAAATGAAGAAGTACTAAGACGGATAATAGTAAATTCACTAACTTAAAACCTTTTGATTTAATTTTATAACAGCAAAAGCTTTCCACTACGAAACAGATTTTTGAAATTCTGTTGAACCGTCATGGTAGCCACCGTTTAATCCTGACTTTAAGATATGAGAATCTTCCGCTCTTTACAAAAAATAATAGTTTAACAGGGTATACAGTAGGACGAGACTAGTAGTCATGAGGATGTACCATTATGTTACGTAGGCAATAAAATGACTAAGTGAGGAAAACAGTGATACACTCTATGAATTCAAGCTGCTTCATCTTCCTGTACACCTGTGTTTTGCTATATGAATTAATAGATTATAAAAGCCAGGGGAAGACCGTCGACTGGAATAAAACAACACATGCAGTAACAAAGGATCTCAGAAACAACAACGAATAAATTTAAATAAATAAATAAATTTATTGATCATCCGAAAAAGTTCAAGAAGCAGTTAAGAAAAAGCAGAAATGCTAAAAGACTTTGCACAATCCCAGAAATAAAAGAAGAAAAACAGATTAATTAATAGCAAAGCGAAATACAAAAGCTTTAGTTTCAAAGGTCAAACAGACAGAATTTGATGAAATATACGACACCCTTGGTACTGCAGATGGAAAAAAGGATTTTTATAATAGAAAAGCAAACATTTATAGTCATACAACTGGTCAGGATGATGAAGGAAAAAGATGGAAGAGTTCTAAGCGAGAACAAGGATATTTTTAACAAGTGGAGGAAGTATTTTAAAAAGTTGATGAAAGAGGAGAATCTCAAGGAAAAGAGAAAACAAGCACTATAACCACTCAAACAGGATGTCCCACAAATTAGCAGAAAAGACCTGAGGAAGGCGCTTGACAAAATGAAAAATAAGAAAGCAGTATGAGATTCCATCGAAGTGTGGAAAACCTTAAATGAGAAAGGACTTGAGTTCCTCACATCACATTTCATAGAAATCCTTGAGAAAGGTAAATTATCAAATGAGAGAAGAGAGAGCATTCTTGTTCTAACTTTCAAATATAAAGGTGACTTTCAGAACTGCCCCAACTATCGAGACATCAACATCCTGAGCCATACGATGTAATTTTGGGTGCAGGTAATCGATTGCAGGTTAAGCTAAGATGTGAAGACCAGCGACCAGCAATTCGGCTCCATGCCAAATAAAAGCACAATTAACCATATCTTTACTCTTAGGCTAATGAATAACAGGTTTAGAGAAAGACCGGAAGAACTGCATTGCATCCTTATCGATTTAGAGACGACCTACGACAGAACGCTCAGAGAGGAACTATGGTACTGACTTCAAAGTAAAGGGGTAAACGACCTGTATGTAAAAACGATAAAAGAAATGTATGAGAAATGCGAGACTGTGGTTCAAAGTTAATTGGAATTAACCATTCAAGGTGAAAATAGGTTTACATCATGGATGAGCGCTAAGCCTGTGATAAAAATGCGAAAGCAGTTGTGGGCAAAGGATGTGACCAGAAATGACAAATTCAGAAGCGAAAGCATTAAAATATGATTTAGTGTTGCAGAGACCTCAGAGAACCTGCAAGAGTATCAGCTGAGATGGTATGTTCATGTGGAAAGAAGAGATAAACAGTACGCGGACAAAATATATGCAAATGGAACTACCAGGACGAAGAAGAGGACGGGGAAAACGCAGATGGAGCGTCAACATCAAAGAAGATATAACATAAAAAGGGCTTACCTGGGAGGACACAAAAAACTGCACTAGGTNGGGTATAAACAAGAAAGCTAAACTACAACCAATTACGATAGCCGATCAGGACGTCCACGAAGTGAAGAAATTAAATATTTTGGCTCAACCACTCAGCGCTATGTGAAGTGACAAAGAGGTGAAGAAACAGGTCAACTCTTGCTGGCTGGAACAATTGGAGAAGGATAATGAGTGTTCCCTGGAACACCTACGTATCAAATAGATTAAAGGATAAGGTCCAGAAGACACTGGTACGCCAAGCATTGTTGTGTGAAATGGGGACGGTACTGATCACTAAACGCCAAGATAATTTTTGCTGTGATAAAAATGCGAAAGCAGTTGTGGGCAAAGGATGTGACCAGAAATGACAAATTCAGAAGCGAAAGCATTAAAATATGATTTAGTGTTGCAGAGACCTCAGAGAACCTGCAAGAGTATCAGCTGAGATGGTATGTTCATGTGGAAAGAAGAGATAAACAGTACGCGGACAAAATATATGCAAATGGAACTACCAGGACGAAGAAGAGGACGGGGAAAACGCAGATGGAGCGTCAACATCAAAGAAGATATAACATAAAAAGGGCTTACCTGGGAGGACACAAAAAACTGCACTAGGTAGAGAAGACGCATTTGCTACGACGACCCCCTACTAGGGAAAAGTCAGGAAAAGAATAAAAAGAATAAAACAGGTGTAAGAAGAGGATGTATTTTCCCTATGGTAATTTATTATTTTTATAGGAACAAAATTTATAGAGACGCTGAACAGAACGAAAAAACATGGGGACCAACGTCCTTAAAGGTCTTTAAAATATCTTCAAACAAAATTGCAATAAAGTCTTCTTATTGAAAAAAATTGTTTAGATTATTTTCTTTATTTTTTAAATGGCGGGGTATGTTTGTTAGTTAAAGGTATAAATTTCAAAAATTTGTTAAGACTGAAACTAAAATTCTTCTGCAATACAAAATTCTGGCACTGAAGAAATATTTTAACATGTTCTTCAACATGAGGTATCATTTTCTTTGTTAGTAATCAGAGGAAAAACGTCAATTGTTAAAATATACCTTACACTGCTTAATGAATTAATAACTTGCTAAGCTAGCAAAGGTTATTGGCTAATTAAGCTACGTTTCGATGATTACAAGCTTTAGACATGCATGCTAGGAAGCCATTATTTTTTTGAAAGTTGTTTGTTATGTTCATTCTTAATGCCTGCAGGTCAAAATAACGAGGACATCTCATTTAAAATTCCAATCATTTGCTACGGAATAAAGAACGTAAGGGTCTTTTTCAAATAAAACACGCACAGTAAGTAAATAAAGTTTTTTAGTTCATTTGAAGTCTTAAAACAGTTGTCGTCAATAGAAATAACACCACATATTTTCGACAATTTTAATATTAAAGCTTGTAGTTACTTACATTGTAATAGCTTCTAACTTTAGCAATTTACTATAAATTATACATAAATAATAAATTATTTGTTTGCACTATGTATCAAATATCATGCACATGTTAGTTTTCGTGACAGCTGTTTACCATAACTTTACCATAAAATTACTTTTGAGCCTACTTTAAAATAAAGTAATTTTCTTGTTTTGTAACAGTGGTCTATTTTTATCATAAATTCAAGTAAAATAATACCGTTGAAAATATTTCAATAACCTGCTAGGCTTAAGAATAGAATTTAATTTCTGTGAATATATAAATAAATATTTTTACTGTCTCTAGCTAATACCAAGGGTAAGTCTATTGTTTTAACGCTGCAAAAACAGTATCATATTTTAGATTTCTTTAGAGCATGAAGTTGTAAGTGCAACGCTAAAAATGTCCAAGGTTATTTAAAAAATGGATGTTTAGAATCATGGTTCTCGTCTAAATACTCAACTCAAAAGAATGTAGATGAAAGATATAAAATTAAGTATACCAAACCGACATGGACTCTATACCACTAAACTTATTAAAATATTCATACTCTCGGATAAAGAAAGATTTAAAATTTGAACATGGTATATACTATGGAAAAGTATTTGAGGCATATTGGGAAACAGGATCCTTATCTTTAGAGTGACAAATATTAAAGTACAAGATAACTTGAGTGGCAAATCATTACAGTGACAAAAACCCTAACCCTAACACTAACCCTAACCCTGGTACTTCATCACTGATTAATTCATCTTTAAGATTTATTCGAATAGACTGTTTTTGGATTTTGTTAATAAATATATTTTCAATGTATTTCCAAAACCTTTCTGGTTTTGTAAGGTCAACTTCAGAGTGACTTTTGAAATGCCTTGATTTATTCCTTTTAATGCAATTGTCAAGCTTGTTTTCTTTTTGGTTATGTGTTGACAAGGAGGCAGTCAGTAGAGAGATTTATATAGTGAATTAAAATGACGTTTTGCCCTCGGTTAGGGTTAGAGTTGGTTGCAAATGGCAAATGCCTTTAACAGCATCTTGCAGTCAGATATGAAAGCATCAAATTAATCTTATTTATGTCCTTTGATTTGATTGCAGTTCAAAGAAATTTTAAAGGACTAAAGTCTCTTCATGTTTAAAGGTAACTAGTCAGTTTACTTTTAACAACCAGATCTAATAGTCGAGAATTATATAAGACATCACGTGCCTCCTAATAGACATGAGCATGACTGATTGGATACTGAAAATGACTGGTACGATCTGGACGATAGAGAAGGATATCAATAAGGAGGAGGAGGTTAAGGAAGCGCAAAAGAAAAGAAAAGCGGCAGGACCAAAAGAAATTACCTTCGAAATGATTAAAGACCTGGACTCGCGATTGCTGTTTACAAACCTCTTTAAAAAATATTCCAAATTTATACTTTATCCTTTAACCAAACCCCATAACCTTCATCTTTCATCTTTCACCTTCTCTCCTTTTGTAAGGCAAAGCGTGTCATCTCCGCAAAAGGCTTTGAAAAACTTCCAAAATATAAGGATATTGAAATAAAAATTGAAAAGTTGTGGCACCTAAGAACTAGAATTGTCGCTGGAGTGAAAGGTTCTTTGGTGCTGATAAAGAAAGGGTCTAGTAAATACCTTGAGAAAATTCCAGGAAATCCTTTCCTTTAAAAAATTCAAAAAATAGATAGTATGAAGTTGATGTTCGTGAATTGTCCTGAATATTATCCTTTTTATACTTTATTTTAGATTTTTTGAGCAGAATATTTTTATAAACCTTTTTTATACTTCTTTCTTTTTGAGAAAAATAAACTTCCTATTTCACTCACCCTAGGTCACTAGTAGTGACCCTGTGTTTCATCTTACACAACAGTTCAAAGAGATAATAATAATAATAATAATAATAATAATAATAATAATAATAATGTTCTGGGTATTGACATTAAACTGCATCCGGTTGTGGAGTTTCGACATGGGCGAATGAGTTTACCCTTTACCACAACTACCTCCAGGTCACCCTTGAGCAAGGTGTAGTACCTGTTAGCTCTCCACGAGGCCATGAAATACCAGGTTGGTGTCCGGCGAGGGCTAGTCTGCCTCAGTCTGTATCTTCCTATGGCCAGGATGGGGCCATCAGCCTTGGTCTTCAGGCATCCTAGGAGAAGGAAAACTCCGAAGAACAACCCAACCACGGTTGTAAATACCAGGTTGACGTCTGGCGGGGTGTAACCGAGTCCTATGGTCAGGATCGGGTCTTTAGCTTTGGATAGCAACTCTCCCAGAGATGGTGTCTCAATAAAAATGCTAGGGAAGGAAAACATTACACAAACCATTCCATATATGCAAATATGAGTGCTGAAAATAATCAAAACATTAACGACGTGAATAGGGCCGGAACTTTGTGTGAAGGTTCCTCGTCCGGCAGGGCAAGGAACGAGGCTTCCCAGGTCTTTATCCAACAAAATCCTCGTAACGCAAAACAAAGGACAACTTGGACTAAGGAAATGAACAAAATTAAATGGAAGTATTTTTTCAGAAGTAATCCCAATCTTAGAAGTTACAGGCAAAGGATACTTAAGATCTGGAAAGAAGAAGGTTTGTTTGAGTTGTCTGAGCAGAAGCTAGCAGGGCAAGCGAGAGTGATTAGAACTAACGGCTGGTTGTCTGAGATTGAGCTTGAGGAAATTAAAAGACAAGCTAATATTAAGCTCAAACAACATGACCATAATCTGGAAGGAGAAGCAGCTGAGGAAAATACTACTATGATTGAAAATAGAGATGGTACCAATCAGGTAATAGAAACTAATACAGAAATAAACGTGGTGGAAATTGTTGAAGATAGAATGAAAGGAGACGGTTTGGGAGATGATGATATAAAGGTTCTGCAATTGATACAGGAGGAACTGAGGGAAGAGGAGGTAGAAGACCTACCAAATTTGAGATTCGTTGACAGGAAGGAACTTGGAGAAATGACAGCAGAGGTTGACAAGAGCTTGGAGGCTACAGGATGTGTAGTTAGTAAACTACTTGGTGTAAAGAAACGTCAACCCAGAGCGAAAAAAGAACCATGGTGGAAGAAACGTCTAACTGAACAGATTGCAGATCTGAGAAGAGAAATAGGATAACTTTAGGGTTTGAAAAATAACACTATGAGAAATGAAGGTATGAAACATAGACTTTACTTTAAGTATAATGTTAAACGAAAAAGTATAAAAGCAGTCATTGAAGAAGTAAAGCAAATGGTTGTAGTGAAAAATGAAAAGATTAAAAGATATAACGATAGGAATGAGCAGTTCCAACAAAATAGACTTTTCTAAAATAATCAGAAGAGACTGTTTGAGAAATTTGGAAGGCATAGAAAGAGGGAATGATGAGATACCTGATAAAGAATCTACTAACCTTTTTTGGAAGGAAATCTGGGAACAGCATGTTATGTCGTTATGTGAAGCATAACGACAATGCTGAATGGGTTAAGAATGTTGATAAAGAGGTAGACGATAACACAAATAAGTAGCCAGACATAACCATATCAACTGAGATGTTGAAACTATAAGCTAACAAACTCACAAACTGGAAATCGCCAGGGCCAGATGGCGTGAAAGGTTACTGGTTGAAGAATGTGAAATCGCTACACTCGCGTATAGCAGCAATGTACAGTGATTGCCTAATAAGCGGTGTTGTCCCACCTTGGCTAACAAAGGGGAGAACAGTACTCATATTGAAAGATAAATCTAAAGGTAATGAAGTAACCAACTGCAGGCCCATAACCTTGCATTAATGTGGAAACTATTTACCAACATCCTTGCTGAAGAAATCTACAAGCATTTGGAACAATATAGCCTCTTGCCCGAGGAACAAAAGAACAAAAGAACAAAAGAACGCGATAGTAATGGAATCAGTCATGACCATGGCAGAAGCAGGAGTCAGAATGCAGTTTAAAGGTAGATCAATTAGGATTGATGATAGAGTGATAGAGGAAGATAGAGAATGGAAACCCACATGGCAAAAAGTCAGCTTACAAAAAGATACAGAAACATAAAGAATTGAAGACTACAAGATCAAAGAACAGCAAAGCCAATTTTATCAGTAACAAGAAGAAGAGTGTCATATTTGGCTCAAGCAGAACCTACATGGCAGAAAAACTGCAACAATCATGATGATGTTAGAGCAGATGGTGGAGACGAGAGCTTGGAAAGTAGCGCGAGGGCTGATGGATAATAGACGATGTAGATTGTGTACAGAGAAAGAAGAAACTGTCGAACATCTTGTTGCTGGATGCAAAGTACTAGCAAATAGTGAATACCTGGCGAGACACAACAGGGTATTGATGATCATGACAACTGCTTGGGCTAAAGAGTATGACCTTATCAACTAAGGTAGAGTTTGGTATAAAGAGAAATGGGAGAGAGGAACGACTATCGAAAACCACAAAGCAAAAGTAGTATCGGATTTTGAATTCAACTTACGAAAAACAACTGCAGCAAGACGGCCGGATTCGACCATAGAGGATAAAGCGAAGAAAAAGATCTGGATATGTGACATGGCGTGCCCTAAGCAACGGAACATTGTAAACACGCATCTAGAAAAGATGGCTAAGTATAGACAGTTGGCGTTTGAAATGAGAGAAAGACGACCTGACTAAGATATTAAGGTTGAACCTGTGATAGTTGGCGCCCTTGGACGTGGTATAAAACAAGTGACGAAAGACATAAAAAAACATTTTGAAAACGAAGAACGTTTGCTCAGAACAGTTGCAGAAATGCAAAAAACAATATCAATAGATAGCGAAGCAATAATTCGAAAGGTGTTTTCAGGACTAATACAAGATATTGATTGATATAAATAAGCACGTCATGAATAGAATTTTGTATTTGGGTATGCGGGTTCAACATGAACCTCAGGGAATGGATAATCCTGCCCTGCACAATTCCCGGGACACTCTTTGGCAAGGTGTACCACCCGGTTTAGCCACCCCTTTCAGGGTTACGGAGCCTTCTTCTCCTCTGTCGGTTCGTCCTGCTAGAGAGGGGATGAAGCATTCCTGGGCATATGAACTTCCTTGATGAGGTCACTGGCCGGGGATGGTCACTCACTGCCTTGTGAGCAGGTCTTTTGACCAAAGGCTAGGCCCACCGCCAATAACTGTGGTTGGTGTCAGGAAGGGCATCCGACCAGAAAAACAACTGCCAATTCAAAAATGCGAATGACTGAACAAAATAATATCATACCGGATCGGTCGC
>RDPX01000252.1:888554-1015369 GCA_003991215.1 Morbakka virulenta
CACTTGAGAAACGTGGTCTGAAAGTGAGCCGAGCAAAGACGGAGTACCTCTGCATAAACAAGAAAAGAGACTTACCACCAATTAAAATCGGTCATGATGATCTCCCAGAGGTAGAGAATTTCAAGTACCTCGGGTCCACCATTGAGCAAAGTGGCGATTGTTCAAAAGAAGTGAAGAAAAGAATCCGGGCAGGGTGGAGCAACTGGCGGAGTACGACTGGAATTTTGTGTGACAGGAGAGTACCGGTCAAAGTCAAAGGAAAATTATACAAAACAGTAGTAAGGCCTGCGATGCTGTATGGACTAGAGACAGCTCCTCTAACCAATAGTCTTAAGGAAGAAAATGCAAACAGCAGAAATGCGTATGCTGAGGTGGTCCCTTGGAGTCACAACAAAGGACATGATCAGAAATGAAAGGATCAGAGGCACCATTGGGATATGTGACATCGCAGGAAAGCTGAGAGAGACACGGCTAAGGTGGTATGGACATGTGCAAAGGAGGGAGGAGGATCACATTGCTAAACGGGTGCTGAACATGGAGCTGCCTGGCAAGAGAAAGCAGGGAAGGCCAAGGAGGAGATGGAAAGACTGTGTGGGAGATGACATGAGGGAACTTGGCTTGACCGAGAAAGACGCACGTGACCGACTCAAGTGGAAGAAGTCAATTCGCTGTGGCGACCCCTGAAAAGGGAAACGCCGAAAGAATAAGAATAAGAATAGAATTTTGTATATTTAGTTTTAAAATTTTTAGTTTACTTATTTTATTTTTTTCAGTTTTATTACACAATCAGATTCGAAATTTCCCTTGCGCTGAGTAAGGCCGTCTCTTAGGTTTGAGAATGATTATTTCATGTATCAGAACATCTTTTGTATTTTTAACTAGCAATATTTGGTAGTTATTTATTATGGCTTGTACCAAATTTTTATTCATTCAATAATAGTAAATAGATAAATAAACAATAAATAAATCACCTATTCTATATGGATGACCTGAAACTATACTCAAAGAATGATAATAATTTAGGAGGACTTTTGAACACAGTGAAGATATTTAGTGACTACATTAAAATGCAATTTGGATTGGACAAATGTGCCAAAGCATCCTTCAAAAGGTAAAAGCTGACAAATAAACCAAGCGGAAAGCTAGATGCTACTACGATTATTCAAGAACTCGACGAAGAAGGCACATATAAGTACTTAGGCAAAGAGGAAGGCAGTTGTATCAAACACGCAACAATGAAAGAAAGGGTCGGAAAAGAATACTATCGAAGAATTAAGATGATCCTGATAAATGAACTCAATTCACCCAATAAAATCACTACCATTAACACTTTGGCGGTCCCAGTGGCAACATACAGTTTTAATGTAATTAATTTGCATATGAAAGAAATCAGAAAAATGGATGCCAAGACGAGAAAGATATTGACAATGTACAGAATGAATCATCGTAAAGCAGATATAGAAAGGATATATCTGGCAAGAAAGGAAGGTGGCGGAGGGCTGATTCAATTGGAATGTACTTATAAAATAAGCACAAAAGGTTTAGAAATGTACCTGAAAGAAGCAAAAGACAAGCTGTTGAAACAAGTATACAAACATGAAAGCGACAAGAAGTTATACTCTGTACAAAAAGAAGCTAATACGTTTCAAAGGGAAATAGGAATACAATGGGGTAGTGAAAATGAAAAAGCCATGCCAATTACAAAGAAAGTGAAATCTCTAAAAGAAACAGTAAAGAAACAGATTATGATTAACATGAAACAGAGATGGAAATAGAAACCGCTACATGGAGAGTACCCTGAGAGAATTGACAAAGCACATGTTGACAAAGAATTGACACATAAATGATTGCAAAGCTCAGGATTGAAAGCGGAGACAGTACACTTGGTGATAGCTGCACAAGATCAAAGAACTCTATGCATGACTTAGCCTCAGGATCATAGCTTAATACCGGCATATTCAAAGTATTGAAGTACACAAAGCATGTTTTTTATACTACTACTACTACTACTACTACTATTACTACTACTATTATTATTATTACTTCTAATACTATTTCTACTACTACTACTACTACTACTACTACTATTACTACTACATTAATTCTGCTACTACTACTACTACTACTACTACTACTACTACTACTACTATTACTACTACTACTATTTCTACTACTACTACTACTATTACTACTACTACTATTACTACTACTACTACTACTATTACTACTAATACTATTTCTACTACTACTACTATTACTACTACTACTACTATCACTACTAATATTAATTCTACTACTACTACTACTACTATTACTACTACTACTACTATCACTACTAATATTAATTCTACTACTACTACTACTACTATTACTACTACTACTACTACTACTACTACTACTACCACTAATACTACTACTACTACTACTACTACTACTACTACTACTACTACTATTACTACTACTACTATTACTACTACTACTACTACTATTACTACTACTACTACTACTACTACTACTACTACTATTACTACTAATACTATTTCTACTACTACTACTATTACTACTACTACTACTATCACTACTAATATTAATTCTACTACTACTACTACTACTATTACTACTACTACTACTATCACTACTAATATTAATTCTACTACTACTACTACTACTATTACTACTACTACTACTATCACTACTAATATTAATTCTACTACTACTACTACTACTATTACTACTAATACTATTTCTACTATTACTACTATTACTACTATTACTACTAATACTACTACTTCTACTACTAATAATAAAACGTTCTGGGTATGACGATAAGCTACATCCGGTTGTGGAATTTCGACGTGGGCGAATGAGGTTACCCTTTGCCACAACTACCTCCAGGTTACCCTTGAGCAAGGTGTAGTACCTGTTAGCCTACTTGGAGACCTTGAAATACCAGGTTGACGTCCGGCGGAGTTAAGTCTATCCCCTTATCCGCGTGGAATAGAAATCCCAGGTTGCGACTGGCGCGGAAAATCCAGCTCTTCTTTCAAATGAAAACTAGAAGCAAAAATATATCATGCTACATCGCCCGTCGTGCGGATCATCAAAGGGCGCGTGCATTAGTGAGTGACCAGGCTGATGATTTCGAAACGTCTGCTACTAGGTCTACCTCTCCCGCTAGTCAAAATCCACCAGATGACCAGAACGGGACACCTTCCATCCCTGGCCCTGTGGTTCAACAAGCTAGTATCAGCAATAAAAGAAATCTAGACTCAACTGGGCAAGGGAAGAGTATGCTGAGGTGATGTTTGCTTTTACTATGCACTCGAAAAGCCAGAAACGAATATTACCGATAATACATATACTACGTGGTATTTAAGGAATAGAAATAGTGAAAAAATGGAAATGCTTGACCCAAACAAGCCAGCTAATGTTAGAAGATACATCATTTGAAGCCAAAAATTGACCGATATAGATATCTCAATAATTAAAGACAGGGGAAAAATTATACTACAGAATTACAGGTGGAAAATGATGAAGTTGAAGGAAATTTAGATGAACAAGAACTTGTAATGTCGAATAATGCTGATGCAAGAGTTCAAAATAATGTCAATGAGGTAGTGCAGAACGAGGTTGTCGTTGACTCCTAAGTATGAAACCGGATATCTTTGAAGAACTGTCGATAGTCAAACATACTGAAATGAGTGAAAGAGAGGCGTTGTTAAAAATCAGACACCCCCATAAATTAAACAATATATTAAATGTAGGCTATAAGGCACTAGAACAACTCTGTCATGATACAAATCCAGATTTAAGTGAACTAAACAAATTAATTTATGCAACAGGAAGAGTTATTTAAGCAAAATGTGGTATTAAGTTAAGGAAAAAGACAACGAATAAGAAACATGGTAAACCAAAGTTGCAAGTAAAAATAGAGAAAGAAATAGAAAGTTTTAGAAGGGACATTTCTATACTAAATAAATGCAAAATGATAATGGGGAAAAATTGGAGAAATCTATAAAAGTAATCAGAAAATATAAAGTACTCTCTGAAGAACAAATACCAACGATTAAAGAGGAGCTAAAACAAAAGCTCCAGGTCAAGGCGCAAAGGTTAGGTAGACTCGATAAACGACAAAAATTCTTTAGGCATAATAAAATTTTTCCAGACTAAAGCAAAAACGTTTTATTGTGAAATTGGAAAAGAATCGATTTCTGTAGAAGCCGTACCATCTGAATAACAGGTAAAGGAAATTTGGAACAACATTTCGGGAAAAGAGAAACAATTTAATAAAAGCGCAGAATGGGTACGTGACCTTGTAAATAGCACTAGGGATATCACCCCCCCCCCCGAAAAAAAATGGGAAAATATTACTACTGAAGAAATCCAAAGCGCGATAAAAAAGTCTCATAAATGGAAATCGCATGCCAAATCAGCATCTAATTTTAATTCAATTATGATAGAACCTCATTTAACACCAAAATGGTTCTGTCAAGGAATTACCTATCTTCTAGCCAAAACAAATGAAAAAGCAAATCCTAAAAACTCCGACCCATTACAGGTTTATCAACTTCCTACAAATTACTTATCTCAATCTTAACTTAAAGAATCTATGTTCACATGGAAGAACCAAATATTTTCCCCAAGGAGCAGAAAGGGTGTCACAGAGGATCATATGGATGTAAGGATCAACTGCTCATAAACAAAATGATTCTGAAAAATGCTCACACTAAACACAGAAATTTAAGTACTGCCTGGACAGATTACAAAAAGGCCTTTGACAGCGTCCAGCACTCTTGGATTTAAAATCTTTAGAAATGTTTAAAATCCCTCCTGTATTAATAAATTTTCTTCGAACCACCATGCCATTATGGAAAACAAATCTTGCTCTGGGTCACGCGAATGGTACTCTTATTTCAAACGGTATGCAAATCCAATGTGGAATCTTCCAGGGTGACTCTCTTTCCCTGCTTTTATTTGTATGGTATTTATCATGGTATTTATTATGGTAATTATCCCACCCTCGCAACTTCTTAATAATACAGGATATGGATATAAGATCATGGACAAGATGATCAATCATCAATTTTATATGGATGACTTAAAACTTTACTCTCATAATGATGGTGAACTGGAAGGGTTGTTGAAAACCGTAAAAGCGTTTAGTGATGACATAGGTATGGAGTTTGGATCCAGATAAGTGTGCCAAGGCAACGTTTAAGCGATGAAAACTAGCTACGTCTGAAAATGTAGAGTAAAATGATGAAACCGTAATTAGATCAAGTAGATCAAGAAGGAAATTATAAATACCTAGGAGTAAATGAAGGCGATAGTGTACAACACTCAATAACGAAGGAAAAAATACGAAAAGAATGCATCCGTAGAGTAAGGTCAATCTTGAAAACCGAATTACTTAACAGCAATCAATACTCTTACGATACCTGTTGTTATTTATAGTTTTAATGTGATAGATTGAACCTAAGTGAACGAAAAAATATTGACACCAAAATTAGAAAGCAACTGATATCCAATAGAATGTATCACCCGAAGTAAGACTTAGACTGCCTTTACGTCCCCAGACGTAAAGAAGGTAGTGGGATGATTCAGTTGAAACTATCGTATAAGACATCAACGAGTGGTCTCTTGCAGTATCTAGATCTAAGCAATGATTGGATACTTCAATTAGTAATTAAAACTCCAAAAGATTCACTCTGTAGTGAAAGAATCAGATAAATTCTTGCGCGAATTAGGTAAACGAAATAACCGAACATGTATCACTAACAGTAGCCGCAAAGCGTAGAAAACAAAAAACTAAGAAAATTGGACAAGTTAAACTCGAATCTAGGTGGGATGAAAAACCTCTCCACGGACAGTTCGCAGCTCGAAGCTAAAAAGCTGATGTAAATGAAAGCGCAACCCATCAGTGGCTGAGAAGCTCCGGACGTAAATGGAAAACAGAGGGATTTATTCTTGCAAAATGCAGATTTTGTGAAGCCAACGTTGAGATAATTGATTACCTTGTGTCTGGTTGCTCAATAGTAACGCCGAATGAGAAAAAAAATCGCCACGACAGAGTAGACCAATATCTACATTGGAGGATTTGTAAGCACTTTTCTATTGAAACGCAAGCTAACTGGTATGAACACAATCCAGGACCAGTTACTGAAGATAAAAATCTTACGATTATGTGGGACTTCCCAATTCACACCGGTTGTACCATACTGGCAAATCGCTCGGATATCATCATCATAGACAAAAGGAACAACACCTGTCTGTTTATTGACATGAGTGTACCTTCAGATAGAAACGTCTCAGCAAAAGTATTTGAAAAGCTCTCGAAGTATAAATACCTGGAAATAGAATTAGAAAAGATGTGACACCTCAAAAACAAAACTCTGCCTGTCGTTATAGGAGCACTTGACCTTATAAAGAATGGTACTGATAAATTTCTGGAACAAATACCTGGAAACCGTAAACAGACGAAGTCCAAAAAATTGTATTGAACAGCACAGCGCGTGTTCTTAGAAGACCCCTGTCCATCTGAATCATTTCCCTTTTATACCTTAGTCGTTTTATGTCATATGTAAAAATGTAATTCTGTCCTCTTACTGTTCGTAATATTTCCATCTGCATTCTCGTCTCCTTGATGTTCGTAATATTCCCGTGAATGTAAAATAATACATTCTTATATAGCCTAAACTTTTATATACTTTTGTTTCGTTATTGTTAGTCCTAAGGTTTGTATAATTTGTAACTGTCTCATATACTGTTCGTCAATTGCCTTTGTTCAATGCGGATATTTTTGGTGAAATGTATTACCTCAAACTTCAATACCCAAGATCGCTGGTAGCGACTCGGTGCTTGATTTTAATTAGCAAATCCAAAGAAAACTAAATAATAATAATAATAATAATAATAATAATAATAATAATAATAATATCCAAAGAGAGTATTATAAAAGAATAAGACTGATCCTTAAAAATGAATTTAATACCATCAACAAGATCGAAGCGATTAACACTGTAATCTATACCAGTCGTAACTTACAGCTTTAATATCATCAACTGGACAGCTAAAGATATCAAGAATCTGGACAGAAAAACGAGAAAGCTTCTGACTAAAGAACGAATGCATCACCCAAAGTCAGATGTAGACTGAATGTATTTACCAAGATCATCTGGTGGTAGAGGATTAGTTTAAGTTGAAACAACTTACAAGACAACAACTATTGGCCTGGCAACATATTTAGAGAAATCTAATGATCCATTCCTTAAGTTAGTAAGCCAACACGAAGATAGAAAAAAGTCTTACTCGATAAAGAGTTTTGCTGCCAAATTTAAACAAGAGCTGAATGTGAATGTGAATGAGATTGCAGAAAGAAAAGAATGAGTCAGTACCTAAGCTTGCTAAAAGAGTGCAACAACATGCGAAAACGAAAGCCCAAGACAAAATTATGAAGAAATGGGAAAGTAAAGCTATGCATGGGCAGTATCCATCAAGAATCAAAGAAGCTGATGTTGACTATAAGCAAACAAACGACTGGCTGAAAGGGACAAGTCTAAAAGCGGAAACTGAAGGGGTTATAATTGCAGTCCAAGACCAAAGTTTAGCCACCCGATTATACCATCATGGTATCATCAAAGACGGAACAAAACCACTCTGCCGATTATGTAACAAATACGACGAAAGTATCGACCAAATTTCAGCTGGGTGCCCCGATTTAGCGAAGACAGAATACATCAAAAGGCATAACAATGCCGCAGCATACATGCACTGGAAGATCTTACAGTATTACAACGTCAAAACAATCGCCAAGTGGTATGAGCACCAACCAGAAACAGTTACAGAAAACGAAGAAGTTACCGTTCTCTAGGATATGCAAGTCCACACTGATAGAACCATCAAAGCCAACAAATCTGGCATTATTATTAAGAACAAGAAAGAAAAAAACATGTATGTTAATTGATATGGCAGTACCTTCTGATCGGAATACATGCGTTAAAGTAGCAGAAAAACTCTCCAAGTATAAATATATGGAAATTGAGATTACAAGAATGTGGGGAATGAAGACATTATATATTGTGCCAGTTGTGATCAGAGCAGTTCCTGGAAACATCAACGTTTCCGAATTGCAAAAGATTGTTCTACTAGGATCTGCCTACATCCTACGAAAAGTACTATTAATTATATAGATTTTAACTGCCTATTAGAGCCCAAAAAGCAGGATTGGATTCGGCACCAATGGTGAAGAAAAAAGAAATGCAAAGAAAAACTAGAGATAATAATAATAATAATAAAACAAGAAAACAAGACATTGTTGTAATAGATAAGAATAAAAAACAGACAAAAGTTATAGATATCGCAATACCGGGAGATGTGAGGGTGCTAGAAAAAGAACAGGAGAAAGTTGATAAGTACACACCTCTACGGCATGAGATTGCTCGACTGTGGAAAATGAAGAAAATTGAAATTATCCCTATGATCGTGGGTGCGTTGAGAACTGTCTCGAAAAACTTTGAAAGCTATGTTAAACAAATTGGAATAACGATGAATGTAGGGCATGCCCCAAAACAGCACTGTTAGGTACAGCCCGAATCTTACGGTTGGTCCTAGGGCATTAAAGCTACAGGTGAATGGGTTGTCATTCCTTAGATGGCAGGTAGTTATCTGGGATCACACCAATAATAACCGAAGCAAATGAGAACTAAAGCTTTGTGAGAAATAATATCAAACATAATAAAAACTAGGATTAGACGACCCTCCTACCAATATGTTTTTTTAAATAATCACTAAAGTTGATATTAGCAGGAAGGTGTTATCCTGCTGGCTCACTCGCAACTTTTTCTTTCTTGAACAGGCAGGTCCTTGCACTCCACTCACCGTTAGGGGTTTGAAACCCTTATGCCTCTCTCCTCTCAAGGAAAGATATGGCTGGTTTAGAGTGCAACTGCTTGGATTAACTTCTCACCTGTACTGGAATCAAAGTTATTGAATTCCCTCCAGTTCTCAGTATAGGTCCTTTCTCTAACCTACAATGCCAACTAGTCAAGCACACTCAGTCCTTGAGTTGTCCCAGTGGCACCCCTCTTCTTTCTTCAGGAAATTTCTCTTCAGCCTCCTCTTCCAGTCTCACATTTCTTTTTTAGCAATGGTTGCTTGCGGTCAAATATGTTTTGTTAAAGGTCATGTGGACTCTCTCATTTTCTCTACCAACCTCATCTGTCCACTGCAAGTTCTTACTAGCTCTTCAAATACTATAGAGTTCTTTGCTTCCATAATCTATCTCTTGGTTTAATTTCTTTCTCTTTCTTTTTCTGTTCCTCCCTCATCCAACCACCTTAAGTACTGACAAAGCAGAACCTGGTTCATATGTTTCCTTAAAATCATATTTAGCCATCCTCTTTCTCCCTTTGTAAATGATGTTAGAAATGTGATACTTGTGCTGACTTTACTGAAGTTTCAAGTGAAATACTGAGTTCCGCAGGGTATTAATTGTAACAAATAATTGTAATGATAGTTTCGTTTATTACGATTTGTAGCTAAAACATTAGGTCCAGTAGATTGTAAATGTAAAGTTCAGTCAAGAAAATATACTGAAATATATACATATATTAAAAAAAAGCAATTGTCAGAAGTAGAATTCGAATCCACAGCCAACATGCTTTAGAACAAGCGTTTTAAATCACTAGGCCATTGTGACCTATGTTGAACTGAGGAATTATTTGTGAAATAAGAAAATTTTCTTTCATAAGCAAAATGTAATTACCTTACAACTCTTTAACTGCTGGGGATATAAATGCATAATTAATAGCACCTTAATTATTTTCTCCAAGCTTGATTCATGCTAAATTTCAATGTGGTAGCTTTAAAAAGTACCTCTTCCGACACTTTTTTCTGCTGAATAAACAACCACCTGGTACAGGATAGAACATAGGTTTTGGAGGGAAACGGGGCCTCGTGCTAGCCCTGCTGGCTCGCTTCGCTCGCAAACAGGACAGTAATAATCTCGACTGCATCTAATTTTCTCTCTATGTCTTTGTTAAGACCCCACCTTTTACAACTAAATAATAATAATAATAATAATAATAATAATAATAAACATCCTGGGTATTGACATTAAACTGCATCCGGTTGTGGAGTTTCGACGTGGGCGGATGAGGTTATCCTTTGCTACAACTACCTCCATGTCACCCTTGGGCAAGGTGTAGCACCTGTTAGCCAACCTCGAGACATATGAGAAGGGAAGCTCAAAACAATAAACCTGGCTGGGACGTATTCGTTAGCCTTGGTCGGCAATAGTCCTATGAGAAGGAAAACTCAGAACAATAAACCAACTGCAATTGTAAATTTCAGATGACGCCTGGCGGGATGTACCTGTTTCTCATGGTCAGGATTGGATCTTAAGCCTTGATCGGTAGCAATCCTAGAGATGGTGTCTGGATAAAAACACTGGTGGTTGTGCAACCTGAAATCCACTAATCCTCTAATGAGTGTTAAAATGCAAAATCAGATTAATGAAAATAACGGCGTTAATGGGACCGGAACTGTAAGTGAAGGCCCCTCGCCGGCAGGTGTTCCCCGGCACAGCAGCGGGGACCCGGTCGTTATCCTGCAACTGCTAGAATGAGTTGGAGTAAACAGATGAACAAGATATCATGGAATGCATTTATAGAAGTAAACCGTTTAATGAAAATGGGAAACCTGTTAAAGGCTATGGGCAAATAATGTTTAGAGAGTGGAGAGATAGGGGCTTGGTCGAGCTAACGGAACAACGTGCATGTGATCAAGCAAGAGCCATTAGAACAAATGGGTGGCTGTCTATACTAGAACTAGAAATTATAAAGGGAAACGTAGAAGAAGAATCCCAAGTGGGGGGTTTTGTAAGGAAGGAAACTAATATAGATGGAAAGACGACTAATGAAGTTGAGGAGAATAGCTATGAACAAGGGAGAATGTCAGTGGAAATAGAAGATTCATATGATATGGCAACGACTGATGGTAATATAAATGAAGAGCTAAAGGAAATTAGTGATTAATTGAAGAAAATCATTGTGGAAAAGTGAACAAGCGATAGCATTCTTTTTAAAAAGGCTGATAGGGAAACTATAAGACTTCAAACTGAGAGAGTGAATCCAGCAATCAGGTTTGTAAGAACTAAAAACATCACGGAAACGAATAACCTGATTAATGCTGCAAGTGTGTAGGCTGCTGAACAGATAAAATTGAAGAAATTTCAACCTTGGCAAAATAAGGAACCGAAGTGGAAGCGTAGAATCGAAGGAGAGATTAAAAAGCTAAAGCATGATATTAACTTGCTTGATAGACAATTAAAAGGGAAGCTAGGAGTAAAGAAGAAACGAAAACTTAAGGATCTAAAAGAAAAGTATAGGGTGAAGAGGAAAGGAACAAAAACCGTTATTGAACTCAAACAAAGGCTTCTTACAAAAAGTGCTAAGATCAAAAGATACGAACAAAAAATAACACAATTTAGACAGAATAGGATGTTTAATGTTGATCAGAAAAAGATTTACACAGAGTTGAATGGAGGTAGTTCCAGGTCAACAGATGTACCAGATTCTGAGGAAAGCAGAAAGTTTTGAGGTGAAAGTTTTGAGTGTTAAAAAATAACACAACAAGGAAGCCCATTGGCTAAATGATTTAAAGGAAGATATGAATGAAGATCAACAACTGCAAGACGAATTGACTATAACTGTAGACAACGTCAAAAAGCAGTTAAGAAAAATGCCAAATTATTTTCAGGGGTTATGGATTGAAAGTCTTATCAACCTTCTTGAAAGAATAGCTGAGCAATTGAATGAGGTTGTTACAGGAGTTTCTGATTTGCCTGAGAACTTATAACCCTACGGCTTTATGTCAGAAATATCAAGCAAAAGGTAATGCAGCGGACAATTATCGTCCAACAACTTGTCTACCGCTACTGTGGAAATTATTGACTGGCGTGATAGCTGAAGAAAGATTTTGTCCCCCATAGCTTTATTATCCAGTGCATGGAAATGTTTGGTATTGCAGAGAATGTGAGAAAGTTTTTAGAGAAAAGCATGAGCCAGTGGATACTATCATTATCACCGAATGGAGAAAGCCTTGAGGATGTAACAGTCAACAGAGGTATCTTTCAAGGGGACAGCTTATCGCCATTACATTTTGTATTAAGTATGATACCAATGTCGTGGGTTCTAAGGAAAGTGAAGACAGGTTATGACTTGGGAAAGAGAGAATTTAGTGTAAATCACTTGCTCTTCATGAATGACTTTAAATTGTACGGTAAGAGTGAAGAACAGATTGATTCACTTGTGCAGACTGCCCATGTATTCAGCACAGGCATTGGGGTGGAATTTGGAATTTGGAAAGTATGGTGTGCTAGTATTGAAGAGGGGGAAGGGTTAAACGTGATGGTATAGAACTCTTAAATGGCGAAATTATGAAGGAGGTTAAACAGAACGGATATATCTACCTCGGAGTAGAAGAACTTGATAAAATCAAAGAAATAGAGATGAAGGAGAAAACAATAGAAGAGTACAACAGGAGGCTTAGATTGATCCTGAAATCAAAACGTAATGGCCAGAACAAAATAACAGCAATCAACAGATGGGCAGTCGCTATTTTTAGATATGGTGCTAGTATATTAGATTGGAAACAAAGTGAATTGAAAATGATCGACACAAAGACTAGGAAAACGATGACAACCTACGGAGCATTACTCCCTAAGAGTGGTTTTGACAGGTTTTCTATGAAGAGGAGAGAAGGTGAAAGAGGGGTGAGTAAGGTGGAGCTTGTAGTCAGAGGAGAAGAAAATAGTTTGAGTTATTATGTTTTGAAATCAGAAGAAAATCTAATGAAAGGTGTGAGTTGATCCGGAACGATTGTTACTGGAGGCACTATTACCACAAAAGAATTCAAAAAGCAAAACTCTGAAGAGCTTAAGCAAAAATGGATGGAAAAGGAGGTGTATGGGCAATTCATCAGAGATTGTACTGAAAAAATTGACAAAGAGAAAATGTGGTATTGGTTATCCAAAAGTGACCTTTAAAGTGAAACGGAGGCTCTTCAATGTGCCGCCCAAGAACAGGCTATTAGAACAAAGTATATCAAGTGTAGAATTGATAAAAGTGACAGCAATTCTACTTGTAGAATGTGTGGGAAGAGAGAAGAGACAGTGCATCACATAGTTCGTGGGTGTTAAAAGCTTGCACAAAAGAGTACAAGAAAAGACACAATAATGTTGCCAATAAAGTCCATTGGGATCTTTGCAAGAAAAATGGACTGGACCATCAAGAAAAGCGGTACGAACTTATTCCCGAAGGAGGTTTCGAAAATGATGTCAAACTTATTTTGGATATCAATATACAGTCTGACAATATAATAGAGGCTAGGAGGCCAGACATTGTCTTAATTGATAAGAAAAGGAGTTGTATCATTGTTGATATTGCACTGCCTGCGGATGGAAGGGTAAAGGTAAAGGTAAAAGAAAAAGCTGAAAAATATCAGGACTTGAAAAGAGAAGTAGCAAGAGTTTGGAAAATGTTCAAGTAGTGCCAGTAGTAATAGGAGCGCTTGGAAGTGTAACTCAAGGATTTGATAAGTGGTTTGAGAAGGTTGGTTTTCCATGTAATATTGCTGATGTGCAAAAAAACTTACTAGGAAGGGCCAGAATCTTAAGGAAAGTATTGGAGATGTAATGAAGGACAAGGCCCCTTACTAGCCCTTGGTCATTTGTTATGACCCGCCTAGTAAGAGTATCACGGTAATAAAATCACCCAGAGCATAAGCTTAAAGAAGAAAATCATCATCATCATCATCATGATAATAATAATAATAGTAAAGGGTAGACGGCAAGTGCCCAGACCAGCAGGTCGCCTGGCCATTCCTCGGGAAGCAGCGTCCCTGCCCTAGTCGAGCTGGGTAAACCTGGCGGGAACAGTGGAAAAAGTTGAACTTGTCTTAATTGGCCGGCTTAACTTAGTACTCCCAATACTGGTGGAAAGGGACATTGGTCCCCCATCTGCCCTGTGTAGTCAAATTACCCTGATAATTACACCAGGCACTGATTACACCATGTAACAGCATTTTTGTTCCAAGATTCTAAGTGTTATTTTCTGATTCGTCATGTTGGAAAACCTAAGAAAACAGTTTACTTAAGTGAAAAAGCTTGCTTTTGAAAAAAATATCGTAATTTTTGGATTTTCACCATTTTTGGTGGACAAAATCGCTGTTTTGAGACAAGGAAGCCATTTTGTAGGACATTTATTAACACTAATATACTCTCTGGTTTTTACCTTGATAGAAATGTTCTCCAGCGGATAAAAATAAGTGTTAGCGAACTTAGTTAGTGTTAAAATATTAATATTTTACACTAAAAGGCAGATTTTTATGAAGAAAATCAATAGAATTTGTAAATCTGAGCAAATTACCTGGCAACATGATTGTCTAACTTCCTCTAAAATTATAAAAACACATAGTTATCAAAGTATGTCATAGGAATATGTTTATAGCTTGAAAGTATTAGCTTCAGTTAAAAATAAATGTAAAATAGAGGATATTGAAAAAAAATGGAATATCAATTAGCTGCATAAAGATATTGCATATATATATATATCTATATATATCTATCTATCTATCTATTTATCTATATATATATATATATATATATATATATATATATATATATATAAAAGTACTAAAAATGGACTGTCTTGCGAGACGTTCTTGCGTGTTGAATGTCACTTTCACGTACCAAACTCTAAACATAGTCAGCAAGAAAGTTTCCAGAATAGTTCCCAATATATCCAGACTCATATCCTTTTAGGTTCTGGTGAAATCTCTCTCTTTGCTCTTCCGAATAGTCACCCATGTTTTGCTCGAATTTATCAATGTGAGAATGCAGATCATGGAGTTTCAAAGACATTCGGCAGCCAATTTTTCATTAGTTTTCAATAAGGTGCTCGACCAGTTCTCTGTAGTTTTCAGCCTTCTTCTTTCCCAAGAAATTTTAAGCAACTGCTCTGAAACTTTGCCAAGCTGCTTTTTCTTTCAAATCCAGAAGCTCTTCGAACTCTTTAGACTGCAGTATCTTTTTTATTTGGGGCCCATTGAAAACACCCGCGCTAAGTTTTGCTGCCGAAAGTTGTGGGAAAAAGTCTATCAGATAGCGGAAAACTTCATCCTCTTTATTCAAGGCTTTAACAAACTGTTTGATTAGCCCCAGCTTGATGTGAAGTGAAGGTATCAAAATTCTTGAAGGATCAATTAACTGCTCTTGTTTTACGTTCATCTCACCAACTTCGAAATCTCTTCGAGTATCCCATTTCCGCTTTTGATAGTGATGGTCTGTGTCCCTACTGTCCCAGTAACAGAGACAGCAAGGGTATTTTGTAAATCCACCTTGTAAGCCCATTAGAAATCCTATCAACTTGAAATCTCCAATAACAAACCAAGAGTAATTTGTATACTTAATCATATTAAGCCTTGTTTTCACATTACTGTAGTCTTCCTTCATATCAGCAGCATGCGTCAAGGGAATGGAAGGATGAAGATTTCCATTATGAAGAAGTACTGCCTTTAAGCTGTTAGAAGAACTGTCAATGAAGAGTCTCCATTCATTGGGAATGCAGAGAATTCCTGTCTCTTGAGATAAACCACGAACATCATTGTAGTAGCACAGCCCGTCCTTGGCCGTAAAGAATGTTGAAAATGTCTGGTGTCGTTTGCGTTGACTGGATACTGTAACAATTTCATCAAGGAGGTTCCACGGCTTCAGCCTCGATATTAGCAGCTCTCCATCGGATTTCGTAAGACGATAGATCTCTAATCAAGTCATTCGTGTCTTTTTGCTTCGGATAATATGGCTGTCTTTCTCTTCAATCTCCTGCAAAAGATGTATTTGAGGTTTCATTGCTACTGGAGGAAGATGAAGGTTCCACGGCGACATTTCCCGATAGTGGTTCAGGTACTGGCAGATCTACAGAGTGTGGTGCTGGAGCAATAGAGCTGTGAATATTAGGATATTCAACAATTCTGGCCTTCTTGCCTGAGCGTCGCATTTATGGATCAACCATACAAAAGTAGCAGTCGTCATGGTGGTTAACAGGCTCTCTCCATATTCGGGGAATGGCGAACTTCATGGATCGTCTCTCTCCTCTGTACAAACCTAAAACAGAAATTCAAACAATGAAATAGGGTTCTATTTATAAATCCATATACCAGTCGTACTATATTCTGGTACAAGTTCTTGCTGATCAACATACAATGTACATAAGTCCTTTACCAACAGCCCTAATTGTAAATCCTGCATCTTTCATTATTTGATACCAATTCCAAAGAGCTTTTAAGTGAAGGATTTTAGAGATAGGTAGTGGCTTTAGCTGTGTAATGTCTTTTGACCATTAAGTACGTTTTCTGTAAACGAGAATACCGTGCATCTCTTTTGGACATTAATGGGATAACCAAGACTAACCTTTAAGTGTCTTCTTGCAGTGTTCACAGCAGAAGTGTGGAGCCCAAATTTTGTCCTAATCTCCAACAGCAATTCCAAAATAAGCCTTATAAACAACGCAGATGCGTTTTGATGTATTCAAAGGGAACGTATTCGGCCTGGTGCGTATGAAAAATCCACGAATGTAGCAAAAAGAATCAGCAGAATAATTGCAACTACACGACGCCATGACTTTTGGCGATATGATAGGGAACTTGCCGGTTGTTAGTTTGACTCTTTACTTCAAAGCAAATATTCTTTGTTTGAATATGCATCACAGGTGCAACAAATGATGGCAACTTAATGCCATTGCGCTTAACAAAGGTTCGGTATCTTTTGCTCCTATTTTGATGTGTTGTTTGTTTGAGGTGTAAAGTAAACAAATAGTGCCATTTCTCTGTTTACTGCAGCAAATAAATGGTATTAAATCAATTTCTCTGTTTTGGAACACAAATTTTCCTTGTAAATAGTGACTTTGACGCTAATTTGAAGACAATAAATGGTATTATTTATAGAATTTTAACAACTAACCTTGAATCACACGCACTTAGGTGTGATGCATGCACTCAGCTTACCCTCATCGGGCTGGAAGTCGGATGGGTTTGCTGGGGTTTCTACCCCTGAGTCCCCTGTGGGCTCGTATTGCTCCACCACTTAATAATAATAATAATAATAATAATAATAATAATGATACAGTACATGTGCCTGCATTCAACTTTCCTGGCTTGTTGTTGGGCGCTGAATGCGGGTTTTTCACCCATCCACCAATAGATGGTGTGTAACCACTCGATAATAATGATGATGATGATGATGATTGGATGCTTCAACACGTTTATAGGCATGAAAATTCCAAAAGATTGCATTCAATCCTTAAAGAGTCAGAGAAGTTTTTCCAAGAACTAGGTGTTGATGTTGATGTTGATAACACACTAACCCCAACAGTTGCAGCTAAAAAAAAAACAAGCAAAAAGCAAAGAAAACTGGATTGGACAGACTCGAATCTAAGTGGCAAGAAAAACCTCTCCACGGACAGTTCGCAGCCCGAAACAACTATGCTGATGTAGACAAAGAAGCAATCCATCAGTGGCTGAGGAGCACCGGACTGAAAGGGGAAACAGAGGGCTTTATTCTTGCTGCCCAAGATCAGAGTCTGTTCACCAGGAACTACCAAGCTAATGTTTTACAGAACGGTGCCAATCAAGAATGTAGGTTATGTGAGCACAAAAATGAAACTATTGACCACCTTGTCTCCGGCTGCTCAATTTTAACACCAAGCGAATATAGAAACCGTCGTGATCGAGTTGGCCAATACCTACATTGGAAAATTTGTTAGCACTTTTCCATTAATACGCAAGCTAGCTGGTATGAACATCATCCAGAACTTGTAACTGAAAGTAAGAATATCACAATCTTGTGGGATTTTCCCATACAAACAGATCGTACCATACAAGCAAACCGCTCAGACATTGTCATCAAGAACAGGAAAGAGAACACTTGCCTCTTGATAGACGTGAGTGTCCCTTCGGACAGGAATGTCTCTGCTAAGACTTTTGAAAAGCTTGCTAAATATAAGGATTTAGAGATAGAGGTGGAAAAGATGTGGCATCTAAAAACAAAGACAATACCTGTGGGTGCACTAGGCCTCATCAAGAAAGGAACAGTTAACTTTTTGAAACAAATCCCAGGGGAACCTTCTTTGCAAGAAGTACAGAAAATNTGAGTGTCCCTTCGGACAGGAATGTCTCTGCTAAGACTTTTGAAAAGCTTGCTAAATATAAGGATTTAGAGATAGAGGTGGAAAAGATGTGGCATCTAAAAACAAAGACAATACCTGTGGGTGCACTAGGCCTCATCAAGAAAGGAACAGATAACTTTTTGAAACAAATCCCAGGGGAACCTTCTTGCAAGAAGTACAGAAAATTGTTTTGAACGGAACTGCTCATTTGCTTAGACGAGCTCGCTGGATTTCAATAAAACAATTCAAAGAAAATGTGTAAATAATAATAATAATAATATTAATACTAATAATGATAATATTAATAACAATAATAATAACACTGATCAACAGCACTTTTGTTACCAGATAGTTTGATATCATTTCCGGTACAGTTTGGGGCGCTGAACACGAATCTGGTCTCAGTTTTTTTCTAGCAGGTCCAGTTTTTTTAAATTTAATCAAAATTTTTTTTAAAATACGGTTTTAAATGGCTAATCAACTAGGTTGATGTTGTGTAAAAACATGCATATAAACGGGTTCCAGGATGTCTGAATTGTTAATCAAGCATTCTGTGTTGCACTGTTGTTGAAACAGAGGGATTTTAGTGCAAAGGGTGTCAGTCCACTTTCATACCTGGGGTATTTATTACGTAATTTCATAAATTCATAATATTTTGCATTACGTAATTTTATGGTCAAAGCAAAGATTGTGACATGTAGTCTATCGTTGTTCCAGATATGAGCCTCTATTGGCTATTGTTTAATCAGACTTTGGCCGCTTGCTATTTGCTCTTCAAACAAGAAAGAATTAATCCTGCTTGAGAAATGAAGCTACAGGTAATGCTTTGTTCATTTCCTAAATGAAGTCATTCAGATTCGGTTGGGTTGTCATTCCCAGCATCTCATCTCGAGGATAATGTAATACTTCACTACGCTGTGCAAAGCATATTTTATTCTCTACAAAATGCCCCCTCGAAGAGGATGCAAAAACAATCCTGATAGCTCTTGCTACATTTGTGGAAATTTCATTTTTAAATCACAACGCAAGCCGCTATGTCAAGCTGTATGCAGTGCTTATAGTGATTATTTTGAGTGTGCAGTTGGTGATCAGGATAAGCAATGGGCACCTCACAGCTGTTGTACATCTTGTTATGTGACATTACTTGCTTGGAAACGAGGTGAGGATAGAAAAATGTCATTCGCTGTGCCTGCTGTATGGCGGGAACCAGTTGACCATGTGTCTGATTGCTACTTTTGTTTAACGCAAGTTCAAGGCTACTCCCGAAAATCCAAGCTTACTGTGCAGTATCCAAATGTTACATCTGTACAACTGCCAGTACCACACGGTGTTGAGCTTCCAGTTCCATCATCTACANAAGCTGTATGCAGTGCTTATAGTGACTATTTTGGGTGTGCCGTTGGTGATCAGGATAAACAGTGGGCACTTCACAGCTGTTATGCATCTTGTTATGTTACATTACTTGCTTGGAAACGAGGTGAGGATAGAAAAATGTCATTCGCTGTGCCTGCTGTATGGCGGGAACCAGTTGACCATGTGTCTGATTGCTACTTTTGTTTAACGAAAGTTCAAGGCTACTCCCGAAAATCAAAGCTTACTGTACAGTAACCAAATGTTACATTTGTACACCTGCCAGTACTACACGGTGTCGAGCTTCCAGTTCCATCATCTACAAAAGAAGGGATCGACTCATCTACTGGCAGCGACGAGCCTTCAACAAGTTGCAGTGATGAATCCAGTCCATACAAACCATCAACAGCTGAGCTGCATCTTGTCACTCAAGCTGAGCTCAACGATTTAGCCAGGGATCTGGCGCTTTCCAAACAGCGTGCTGAAGTACTGGCGTCACGTTTGAGGGAGTGGAATCTTCTTGGTCCAGATGCCCGGATCTTAATTTCAAAGTAGGAATACACCATTCTCCAGTTTCTTTACAAAGACTTGTTTACTTTGTTACTGTACTGATGTTCATGATTGTTTCGTACCCTTGAACTGCATCACGTTCCTACAGAATGGAGGCTATTCATAGATGCATCTGTAGTAAGTCTTAAAGCCGTCCCACTGCATAATGGTAAGGAGCAGCCATCAATTTCAGTTGCACATGCAGTTGGAATGAGAGAAACATACCAAGCTATGGAGGAGGTTTTAAGCGCTATCAAGTATGAAGAATACCGGTGGAAGATATGTGGTGATCTTAAAGTTGTAAGCTGACTCTTAGGATTACAAGGGGCTACACAAAACACACTTGTTTTTTGTGCCTATGAGACAACAGAGCAGATAAAAAGCACTATAGACAGAAGGTATGGCCGAGACGATCAAGCTTCATACCAGGTGAGCTCGATGTACAACACTCTCCTCCGGTTGATCAACAAAATATACATTTACCCCCACTGCACATAAAGCTCGGCCTGATGAAACAGTTTGTCCGATCAATGGATAAAAACGGGGAAGCCTTTACATTCTTGCAGCAAATATTCCCCCGCATTAGAGATGCAAAATTCAAAGCTGGCATATTTGTTTGACCTCAAATCCGACAGCTACTTTTGGATGATGAGTTCAAAACTATTCTCAGGGGCAAAGAACTACAGGCCTGGACTGCTATTGAGTCTGTTGTGAAGAACTTCCTTGGAAACAAGCGTGCAAGTAACTACAAGGAAGTAATTTTCAATCTGTTGCACAGGTTCAAGGAAATGGGCTGCAGAATGTCAGTGAAAGTCCACTATCTTCACTCCCATCTGGACTTCTTTCCAGATAACCTCGGAGCTGTAAGTGACGAGCATGGTAATCACTTTCATCAAATCATCTTCACGCTGGAGCACCGCTATCAAGGCCAGTGGGACGAGTCCATGCTTGGAGAATATTGCTGGTTTTTAAAACGAGACACAACTGCTGTACACAACAGAGCAACTCGAAGATTTTTTGAATTCTTTTTATTCTGACTTTGTATTGTTTGGACAACAATTTGAAGTATGAACTCAATTTCAAGCATTACTTAATTTCCGTTTACGTTATATATTTTTTTCTTTTGAACTATATCGAAATTGTAATTTTAAGTATTCAATTTTACCATTCAGGGTAAAGAGTTAGTGTGATGAAGACTACTTCTCTTGACTATTGCTTCGAAGAGTATAGTATTTTTTGTAATATTTATTGCTCGCAATACAATATCCTATTTTCAAAAGTCTTATTTATATGCAGATAGCTCAATAAAAGTGGCATTTGATTGATAGGCTTTTGGCATTTCATGAATCAACTTTTATATTTTTGAAAAAAAGTTCTCTCCAAGGAAATTTGTAACTTTCATGTGAATTTTTTATAAAAACCCCCCGACGTGCTAGAGAAAAACGGATTTCAGATTTGGAATCAGTAAGTGAAACTTGGTTAGAAATGTTCAATTTAATGACTGTAACAGAGAAAAAAAATTTTTTTTTCATGCAGTGTAATTAGTCCTGGGTATGACAATATACTGCATCCGGTTGTGGAGTTTCGACGTGGGCGAATGAGGTTACCCTTTGCTACAACTACCTCCAGATCACTCTTGGACAACGTGTGGTACCTGTTAGGCCACTGCGAGGCCTTAAAATACCGGGTTGACGTTCGACGTAGTTAAGCTTATCGCTTTCTTTTTCCCAGCCAGGACGAGGTCGTTAGCCTTGGTTGGAAATCGTTCTATGAGAAGGAGAACTTAGAACAATAAATCTGACCAGGACCGGGTCATTAGCCCCATCGCTTTAGTCGAGGAACTCATCAGTTCATCGTCTTGGAATACCATTGTCCTCTCTGCCTTGTGGGCAGTGTTTTTCTGCCAAAGGCTAAAAGAGCCAACCCTAAAGGAAATGGAAGAAAACCCTGACAGAAAAATCACTACTCTCACGAAAGACACTCAAAGAAATATTAACCGGAATGGCGTGAATGGTTCAGCTAGCCACGCTAGATGCACCTCTTCCCGTAGTGATGCTGTGGTGAACCAGGCACATCACGACGGTCATCCTATTACTGTCAGAACAAAGAATAGGATACACCAGAGATGATAACAGGGCAATAATGGAGTGCTACTATGTCATTCAACCAGACGTGACTGGATACCGACAAAGGATGCAAAGAGCATGGCAGAAGAAGAGAAGATTCGAGGTAGATGAACAAAGAATGGCAGATCAGGTTAGAATATCATCAAGCGAAAGTGGTTTACGAAAGAAGAATTGGGTGTGATCAAGCAAACTGCTGAGCGACTTATGAACGAACTATTGTGCGAGAATTCATGAAGAAAAGAGCTGAAATAGGGAACAGTCGACATACAATCAGGTCATTGAGGAACAAACAAAGAAAGAAGCTTAGAGACGAGGTAAAGAGGCTTGACAGAGTACTAGGCTGTGTGGAGACAAATGAAATCACAGAGTTAGATGACACCAGCTTGGCATGTGCAGTCATAGTGACGAAGAGGATGAACAAGAACACTAGTGGTAAAAGACCAGACGGTTCAGAGTCAGCATGGAAAAGGAGACTGCGACAGAGGAAAGTGGAAATAGAACAATACCTGTGTAGACTAAAAGAAACCCAATGCAAGTGAGGCTGGAGAGGAAGTATAACATTAAAGTCAAAGCATATGAAGAATTGATTGAGGAGCTAAAGCAAGATCTAAAAGCAAAGAGTCAGAAGAGAAAGAGATATACAGAAAGGGGAAAACGATGTTGAGACAACAGGATGTTTGTTAACAACCAGAAGCAGCTTTACCGAGACCTTCAGAGTACAATAGAAAAGGTGCAAATTGTACCGCAACGAAATCCCACTAAAAAGTTTTGAAAGAGCATATGGAGATTGAGAACTGAGCACAATGAGAATGCACCTTGGTTAGAAAGGATAAAAGAAAAGATAGAGAATGGACAGCAGACGGATCTAGAGATTTGTGTTGAAGATGTCCAAAGGGATTTAAGTAAAGTCCCCAACTGGAAAACACCCGGCCTTGACGGAGTTCAGGGATTCTGGTTGAAGAACCTGATATGTTTACAGTGAAGAATTGGCACTTATCTACAGAACCTGGTTGCTGGTTGTGATATTCCAATATGGATGACAACTGGAAAAACACCATTGGTAATGAAACACCAGCAGAAAGAAAACCATCCAGCAAATTAAAGACCAATTCCTTGTCTTCCACTGATGTGGAAAACTTTGACTGGGATTGTAGCTGACAAGTTCTATGTGCACCTTGAAACACAAGGAGTGATTGGAGAAGAACAATTGGGCTGTCGGAGAAATAGAAGGGGTGCTAAGGAACACCCGATGTCAGATAAAACAATTTTAAGAGACTGCAGAAAGAGATACAAAAACTTAGCAATGGGATGGATAGACTACCGGAAGGCCTATGACCTGCTTCCACGCTCGTGGAAACTGGTAGCAATGAACTTAACTGATTTGGCAAAGAATGCAATATGCCTCATTGAAAGACTACAGTACAATGGCCAGGAACGTGCAGACGTTGAGATCAGAAGAGGGATATTTCAGGGAGACTCTCTCTCCCCACTTTTCTTTGTTGTATCTTTAGTACCCCTCTCAATCCTGCTCAGGGAAACAGTTCAAGGATACAAGTTTCGAAACGGTCAAAAAGTCAACCACTTCCTGTTCATGGATGACTTGAAGCTGTATGGAACTTTAAGGAAGAAGTGAAGGGACTAGTGAATACCGTAAGGATATTTACGGATGATATCAAGATGAGATTTGGATTACAGAAATGTGCTACTGTGATTTTGAAAAGAGGGAAGAAGGTAGAGGATAATGGAATTAGAATGCCAGATGGACATATAATCGGGAATATAGGAGACGGATCTTACAAGTATCTAGGAGTGCTGGAGGTAGATAAGATACAGATGGGAGAGATGAAAGAGAAAGTACGAAAGAGTTATCATCAGAGAGTGATGAACTTGATGAAAACAAATCTCAATGCATGAAATTTAGTACAAGCCATGAATACATGGGCTGTCGCAGTTGTTCGATACTCTGCTGGAATTCTGGACTGGGCTGTAGAAGCAAAGAAGGAGGAACGGGCATGATGTCGATTGTAGAAATAGTTAGTTTGGAGGAGTGCAGCCTGTCAGGTTATGTAAAACGTAAAGAGTCTAGTGAAGTTAGAGTACTGGAGATGCTTGTGAGAGACAAGAGCGGAGCAGAGTTAAAAACCGAACAGAACGAAGAAAGCAAAAAGAGGTGGATGGAGAAACCGTTACACAACCAGCATCCTGTGAAGGTAAAAGAAGCAGAAACAGAGTCATGGCAATGTTTGGAAGCTGGGTGGTCGAAGAGAGAAACTGAAGGCTTGCAGATGGCAGATCAAGATCAGGCCTTACCTACAGGGAATTAAAAAGTGAAGATCATGAAGAAACCAGGAACGTCAAAGTACAGAATGTGTGAAGCGAGGGATGAGATGGTGATGCACATTTTCAGTGAGTGTGAGAAGCTATCCCAACTCTAGTACAAAAAGAGACATGACAGAGTTGCTACTATCGGCCACTGGGAGCTGTGCAAAGCCCACGGTTTCAAGCATACCAAGAAATGGTACGACCGCCGAGCAGAGCCAGTGTTGGAGAAAGCTGATGCTAAATTACTTTGGGATTTTAACATCTAATGTGAGAGAGTAAAAGAGGCAAGGAGGCCAGTTAAGTTGTTGTCGACAAATAGAATGCTGAAATACGATTTATTGACATCGCTGTGCCAGGGGACCTCAGAGTGAAGGAGAAGGAGCAAGAGAAGATCATCAAGTATCAAGATTTAGTTATGGAAGTAAACAGGATATGGAAGACGAGAGCTATTGTGATTCCTACAGTGATTGACGCTCTTGGAGCTTTTGGAGCGCAAATATCAATCACTCAGGTATCTTCTGAATTCTGTCGTTTTTTTTGAAGTCAAAGTTTCTGAAAAGTTTCTTTACGGTTAATTGTACAATGGTCTAACAGCATCGAGAGATACGGTATACAAAATTTTAATTATTGGGTATTTGAAAGGAATGTGATTATTTTAGGTGTGGTTCTATTAAATACGCTATTTCTTAAAATACTGCAGGAACCTCCTCTCTTGATTCTATCCTTGTTTTCAGAGTTACAAATCACTTAATACCATCTTTCCTTACTCGTTTTTCATCTAATGCTGTTGTCTTTCTACTGATAAAAAAGCCTTTCTGTGACTGTATTTTTTTCTCGGACTGCTTCAGTTTTAAACTCTTTTTCTTTTTGATAGTTTTCTCCTTCTTATGATCAGAGCTCACAATGATATAAAAAATTCATTTCTTTGGTTTTAAATTCTTTTTTGAGTACTTCTAAACACTGAGTTCACACCTTCGTTGGGACTTTTGCTTGCAAAATACAAGACATGGACTGAATAGGTTTGGAGAAAAGTTCCATTTAGCAAAGAAAGCCATAAATCGTTTTAAGGACAGCGATGTTATATTGATCGGAGATCACCACATTAAAACCCACAAAATGTTTGCACCAACCAAAGTATAAAAGCTGAGGGACAAAAATGCTCTAGTATTAAATTGTTGTCAAATAAAAAAGATTGTTTCCTATGGGTCTCTTGGTTTTTGGCAGGGTCCTTAAGGATCCTTAAGCTTACAAAATAAAATTTTTAAAGACTTTTCTTAATGAGAAGCAAGTGATGATTATTTTAATCCTGTAACTAGCGTAAGCTTCTTTTTGTCAGAGGTAAACGAGGAAAGGGTGAGAGGCAGGGCGATAGTTTTTTCGACAAGCTGTCCTTAAAGTACAGGATTATTTTTAATTATCTCTGTTTTACTTATTGATGAAATACATCTTGCCTTAGATTTCTACAGTTGAAGAAATACTTTGATACAATCATGACATAAGATATGAAGAAACTGAAAATGATAGAAGTAAAGGAGTGACAATACAAAGGAAAGGTGGATGTGGATGTGTCAGCTAGGTATGGTGAAATACCAGGACAGTGTGAGATTTGGTGGCTAGTTTAGTGCAAGAATCACTGCGTGAAAAATGTAAACTAAAAAAGCTATGTTTGTATGAGGGAATGCCTGAAATTTGCATATTTTATTAACACCAGTATTCTCTGAGAAATGTGGTTCACTGGAACTTCCTGTAGCTTCCCTAAAGCGAGAATATAAATGTGAAAAAGTGAAAAAATAAAAAGTATAAGGAAGAGGAAACAATGAACCAAATAATAGAGATTTTAGAAGACACTTATATTGTTGGGGAAAAAAGATAATAGAAAATAGATGGGAACATGTTTGACCAATGCAAAGAAAGAAAGACGAAAGACAGAAAAAGGGCAAATAATAATAGAGTACTAGAGTAAGACCTGAGGGGGTTTTCACTAATGCACATAAATATTACATTGTGTTGACTGGAAAGACAAAGTGGTAAGATTGGAAATAAAAATCAGCAAGAATATGTTTCTTGGTTATACCAGTTTATAATTCAAAGCCAACTCTAACTCATCTAAAGGAGCGTGAATAAAAAATGTCGATGTAGATGAGTGAAAATGGGTACACTGGGACAGCAAATGTTTCATTATCACTTTAAAAATTGTAAATAGGGAGGAAAAACAAAGAGTTGGGAGTGTTTAAACGACATTTAATGGAATGCCAATTATTAACAAACAGAGAAAAAGTGCCAAAAATGGAAAAGGGAAGATCAGCTTCATACAAGAGGATCTTATATTGAAGTAAGTTGATCAAGACAACAACGATAAAAACTTTAAGTTTTTTTTTCATTGTCACATCGAGTAAACAGTAAGATATTTACATATTGAAAAAAAGCAATAAAAAAAGAAAGAATTTACAATTTGCTGAATTTCATGTTCTTTCTGGAAAATAATATATATGCTGCTCATAAAAGAAAGCCAGTAAGTTATGAAGATCTGATCAAAGATTTTAGAAAAGCTGAGCTCTTGGCATTAGAAACCTGATAAAAGGGCTTCATTACACATTGGATTGCAAAGTTTGGGCCTGAGCAAGAAAAGAAAAAAGCAAATGATAAAGTAGGCTTAAAAAATAGTAAACATAGCGTCATGCTAGATATCACCAATAACAATAATGGAATTTGAATGTTAAAGTCAATCATAAGCGATAGGGTGGCAATCACCTCCAAATCTTTAATGTTGTAGAAAAATAGGCATAGAAACCTTGACATGGTTGTTCCTGGTGATCAGTTTACTGAAATCAAATAATATAGCATGATCCTTAAAGAATTATGAACTAAATGTTTAGTTTAACTTAGGGTTACTATATTGAACGCACTATATAGTTTAACAATGGGATAGTATCAATAAGATTAGGCTGCTGTTAAACTTGTGCTTTATGGATTTGGTATGGCTAAGTTAGAAACTTTTTAGGAATTAGTACATTAAAACGCTTTTTTTTCTGCCAAACCATAGTTTGTGTTCGGTAGATGTTTTCTTCATGATAACAGAAAGAGACCATTAAAGGAATATATAACAACAAGTAAAGATTCAGTGGTAAATGCTATTTTATCACTACAGAAGAATTCGCTGCATTCAAAAGCTTGCACGATGAATAATTTTTCAACATAAGTTGATTTTGGAAATTTCAAAATATTCTAATATCATTACAATTTATCTGACACCAATACGAACGTTTTGTGTATTTGCTTATTTCACTTATTTTTGTAATTTTAGCTGAATATGCTAAAGTACCAAATGAGATTTTATCTCTTTGATGAGCTACCTTTATTTATTAATGTATAATATCTAGGATAAGCTTACTATGCTAGGACCCTTGTTGCCTAAAATGTTTACTGTTATTTCTTTGATTGGACATATAAGTAATAGCATTTTATAAGTGCTTATTAATATTCACTTTTATTGGCCTCTGAGGATTGCAGCTGACTTATTAAAGGCCTTTTAGCTATGCATGATGGCCTTCCTTTGTTATCAAGCTTTGGTAACAACAAACTAGAATCCATTTTCTCTACAGAATTTGTAATAGTCTCTCCACTTCTTAGTGTTCTCCTCCCAGTTGCTGATGTAGTGGTTGTGTAATCATCTTTAGTAGAAAACACTGCAGTAGAAGGTAGACTTGGAACACTATTTGCTCTTGATGTCTTCCTTTTGCTATGTTGGAAACCCAGTTGATCATTACCGTCAAGAAAGCTAGTTGGTGTCTCCGAAGATACAGGACTAAGTTTTTTTGTTTTCTTTACATATGTATTTACCTCCTTGGGGCAACCTATCATTGTTTTTATTCCGTTTCGTAATAAGTGGAAGTCTTCTTTTTCACCCAATGTCATTGATTGGATTTGTTTTCTACTTGCTTGAATTTTATCTAACGAATAGTTGACTGTTTTACTTCTTTCAGTTTCATTTTTTGATCTTCTTTTCTTTATTTTCTAAAAATATCAAAAAATTCATATTTTAATTTTCCTTTTTGCTAAATTTAAAGCTTAGTAAAAATATGTAAGGAATAATAGTCAAACTGTGTCATATAAAGTATAGTTGTCAGTTTACATACTATATTTACTGTAAGAGTGCTAAAAAAGAGAGAGTAAAACAACTTTGAAATCTCCCATGCAGTACTTAAAAACTGTAGGCCCATGTACCGCAATTACAATTGCATTTCAGATATATGGACATGTTAAAATTCTGCATAATCATTTGGTGAGCTGTGAGGGGATAAAACGTCAAATCATGTGATGAGAATAATGCAGTAAGATTTTTACTGTTGTGATCATTTGGAGTGTGAAGCATTTTTAGTTACATTATAACTATTGACACACAACATTCTTGATTGTTTGCTTGTCTCTAAATAAATATTTTGTCGACACTTCGGTAGAATCTGCACTATCTTGTACTACTAGATATTTAATTCAGCAAGACATGAGTCATTCTTTTACAGCCAAAGTTGACTGGATACAGGAGGAAAACAGTGTATTAAATCACACTGTATAAGGGAAATGATAATGAACGATGGAGGTCTCGGGAAAGAATTTAAGAAAAGGCAAGATGCAGAGGACGATAGAAGGAAAGTTTTAAGATATCTGTTTTATGGCATTTCAAATTACAAAATTAGAATCATATTACAGAATTTCAAATTAAGGAATGATTTGTCGTCACTGATGGACGAGTGTTAAAATATCTGAATGATGATTATTACTACATTATTACACACAAAAACCCAGCATATTGTTGTTGGCAGTGTTTGGTGTTTATCAGTAAGAGATATATTAAGAACAGATATGATTTCTAACCATTTTAAAGATTCTAATGAATACCTTAAGTGATTTTTTTCTCTTTCCATAACAAGAATTGTTAGATGCTTGACCCTCCATATCACTGTCTGAATCAGAAGATCTAAAATGTAAAAAAGCTCTTTGTTGCAAACAATATTGCCCCAAACATATCAAATAAAAGAATACATTATTTAGAAACTATAATTAATATAGTTATGGCAAACAAACAAAATAACTAGTAGGTTATTCTAATCTTTCACATCTTGTATTACTTTTTTCACAGGTTTCGGTCGGACTAAACGGACAGGCAATTTAAACGAAGGAATAAAGATGAATTTAGACTGAAGCTGAGGCAGTCAATTCAGTTTTTCTTCCTTGATACTTTCATTAATGTATTTTTAATATTTTCGGCTACCTAAAATCGGTTTGCATAGTTAATGCCCCCTTCGTATAGTAACGGACTGTAAGATCTAAGGTAACCAGTCATACTATAGAGACTTACCTGCGTTCAGTCGATACAAAGTAGCCTGTAAGTTTGGACCTAGACTTGCTTGCCTACTGGCTTTCTGCTGTTAATTCTGTCATCAGATTTTAGAAGCAAAAATTTGGTCAACAATTAATTGGCTTTTGATGGGTCTTTAATTCGTAGCACACATGGGGTTTTTTGCCTTGGTATTACCACTGAACCATTAAAAAATATTTTCATAGGTAGCGAAAATTATCATACAAATTTTGTTTGTTAAAATAAAGGGAAAATAGATTGAACTTCGAAGTTTAAGGAGACAATCCATGCTGTTACTGAAAAGAACTAAATAAACATTATTTTGTACAATCTTCTTGATATATACTACCAAAACTAAGCTTAAAAAAGCAAGTAGGGATCTAAGGGATTCACGGAATACATAAAAGGCTACAAGCTCAACTCGCTCTGAAGAATGAGTACTTTAACAAAAGCAAATATTACTTTAATTTAAGGTTGATAAAAGATCCTCCCCAAACAGACGTAAAGTACTCTGTTGTACCAAAATGAATCAAACTGGACAGAATGTAGGGGAATAAAAGGGTTTCTACATTCCTGACTTGGGAACTTTTTTATGATTCTTTTCACAATATTTCGCGTATTATTTCTTTTTTTATTTCTACAGTTTCTCTGCAATGTGATTAACTGTATCACTTCTTTTAACAATGTGTATTCCCACTCTGTTTTCTTCATTGTCGAATCATAATCAAAGTTTTCTTTCCAAATACTCTTCCTCTTAATAACATTGGAGTTGTCTTTCTTTATGAAATAGAACGTCTCTTCCTTCTACCCAGTTAATTTAGTTATGTTTATATTGCATTATTATTACTTCCTTATTTGTATTTTGTCCCTTTCCTTTTACCTATTTGTCTTGGCTATTTTAGCCACACTCTCTGGTTGAATTATTCAATTTTTTTCTTGATTCTATAAGTATAAATTGATATTTTCTACTATTTCTTATTATATCATGCATTCTCTTTCTTAATCCTTATGATGATAATAATATCAATACTACTACTACTACTAGCCATTCTTTAAACTCACAGTTTGTTCTAAACAAAACGTTTACTAAGGTGTCATCACAGGTCGCTACTAATACGTTAAGTGTAAAGCACCTTTTTTAAGATGTGAATTGATTCCAACAGCAATCTTTTCTGTAATTGTCTAAATGTTATATTACATCATTTCCAAATATTTGGACAGTCTCGAAAAAATGACATCTAAACACCCCAGTCACAATCAGGGTGACTTTCATTTATCTGCTAGCACCTTTGCAATCCCAACTCGATATATATATATATATATATATATATATACATATTGTATCTTCTCAGTTTCTTTTCCCAAACATAAGGTATAGCTAGGTCACTGGGTTCATTATTTTCTCCTGCTTTGCAATAATGATGTCCATTTCCCAGTTTGTTAGTGGCTTGTTGGCTTATTTGGCACGATCTCTCTGGGTATTTAAATTCCATTGTAACTTACAGCTGTCGTCTTCAGTAACTATACTTTGCTTGGTGTTCGTTCCAATGTTATGTTATGACCACTTCATGCTTTCAGTTCCCAATGGATTTTTCTTCCAACGCAATCTGTTTATACTCATTTGGACCAGCATACAACACTCACTGATTCACTGTTTCAGCAACCTTCCCACACAGTTGACATTTCTTTTCTTCCTGTGTAATGTCAATCTTGGAATTGATAACATCGGTTCTTATTCCTTGCTCTTGTGCCGCTAGAATTAACGATTTTGTCTTATGTTTAATCCCCTTCCTTTAGGTCACATTCATCTTTCTTGCGTTGCCTCGTCATCTGTTTGCCGTACAAACTGGCCATGAAGTCCTTTAGTCTTCAATTTTCTTTCTATCTTTAAAGTACATCACATTTACCTTTGACAATTCCTCATTTTTCTACAGGCACTAGCAATCTTTAATCGCTTTTTCTGACAATTTTTCAATGCATGCTAAGCTGGATCAACAGTGTGCTCTATGCTCAAAAGTCACTTGCAACGCTCTTCTCTGGGGATGAAAAGTTTATTTGTACTGCTTGTTGGGTGCAATCCCTTATGCATCATGGTTATTTTTTATCTTCCTATTGAGGTTTTTCTTCTCTTTCTTGGTTTAAACTAAAATGGTAGTTGATTACTTTATAAATAACAGTGCTCAGATGTTGATTCCTCTTATCATATTTCCCCATTCAATTTCGTGAACATTGTTCGTTTTCATCATCATCATGATCATCATCACCATCATGATCATCATCATCATCATAATCATCATCATCACTTTTATTATTATTTTCATCATCGTCGTTATTGTCATTATGAAAATTGTACCAAAAATTTAACTAATAGTTATCAGATAATCCTATTACATTTCTAAACGAGGACAAGAGTATTAAAAGTTACCAGAACTATTCCTCCTTGTATAAATGTAAGCCCCTTTATTTCACCCGTCCTGCAGTTAAGAGAATACGGTGTGAAATTTTAGTGAAATGCTTGAATTAAAACAAAGTTGCGCAATTTTTTTCCAGTAAATGTTTTGGCCATGAGGCATGGTCATTGCAAATATTCTCGAAATTAGAGGATATATCTGATGATGGTAGCAGAATAAAAAAAGCCCTCTGCAGTGGGAGATACCCATCTCAATTCCAATTTCTTGATTTCTTCTTTTAAATCTTCCTGATGTGAATTATTGGTTTGTTTTATACCAATACCTATAGCTATAAACTCTATCAATCATTGCCACAGCGCTTTGACTTTCCAGGCTAAATCCTATTATTCCTTCAGTTTTCATTCACCATTGCTTCAACAGAAGGTTATATGGAGCAGCAAAATCAACTATGACACACTCCTTGTGTCATGTCTGATAGCAAGTCTTAAAACTTTCTTGAATTACATGATCCTTTTGTATAATAACAACTTAAGTAAGCAATTTTTTTCAATCATATTCCTACCGTATCTTAATAACATTTGCTCTTCACGTCAAGATTATATTTTTTATTTAGTTTTTAGTGAATGTAAACACTAACCCGATTTTGGCAGCGTTTGTACTCATTTGAGCTATCTTTCTACATTCATCTAACATACTATTTACCTTTTTCTACAGCATTTTATACACATTCATTGTAGACTGCCTTGTTTTGCTTTTATTTGTAGATAATACCACTATTATTAGTACGGTTTTTAAATAAGTCGCAGAATTTAAACAATTAACAGTCGCATAAAAGGATGAGCAGAAGCCATATCTAAAATTATTACAGAATTATTCTTAAGATCTAAGCAGAACCACAAAATACACCTTTTTTAAGCTGTTTTTAACTTTTGCAATAACCTTTCGGTTGATCTGCTAACATAGCTAATTTTTCAAATTTACTAGTAAAATAGTTTTATTTTTTCCTTAGCAATGCTGAAAACTTTCTAATGTTGCTCCCATTTTTACGAATGATAGTTAGTACTGTCAGTCAAGTACACATTGCCTTGTTAGTCTCCTCTCAGGTGTTAGAAAAGTTTCACCAACAACATATTACTTGAATTTCGTTTCTGCCTTGTCAATTAGCATAGCTCCTAAAGCATTTTTTCTGCTGCTGCTTTTATGACACTTGTTAGGAATTATGTTGATTTGTGGATTTAACTGGTGAAGAGGTAAAGTTAAAGGCCATTTCAGTGCAGAGGGGTTTTTTTCATAGGATATCTTCTTTATACTTTTAGAATTATTTTATTTATTTGTTATGTATTTAAGCCAAAATAGTTGTAAATTTTCAAAAAAAACCCTAGAAGAAAACCTAGAAGAGAAATAAGTCAAAGCAAATTAAGTTGCACAAAATATGTATAGTAATATAGTATCTAAGGCACTTACACAGGCTTTTCGTCAATGCGATGCAGTTCTAGCCTGTCCAGAACGGAGAGAGCCCTTTCGTAGAGTTCCTTAACTCTTTGTTTCTGTACAGATAATTTCCTTTCAACGCTCTTTTTTCTTGTATTAAGAACTTCATGTGAGGGAAATTTTAAAAGTTTTAAATTAGTTGTATCCTTCTTCAAAGGAAATGAAAGGTGTTCGTTATGATTTGTAGATGTAGCACAACTTTTCTGTAAATTATCAATATAGGTAGGGTTATTTTCCAAACCTTTACGTATTTTTGTAACAACAAAGTTTACATCTCTTATCAAATTGGAATTAAACAATTCAGACGAACCATCTCCAAGAAAAGAAGTAAAGTCTTTTTGACTTTGCGATTTTGAAAGCCCAATGTTGGTAAAAGCATTGTACATCTCTAGCTGATGAGAACAAATTAAAGGTGCATCAAACTTAATTTCATTAGTTAAACAAGTACACTTCGTAAAAAAGAATTTTTTTGAAAGAACACTCTTTGATATTTGCTCATCAATTGATTCGATTTTCTCCTTCGAATTCAAATTCAAATGACCTTTTGAAAATCTGGGTTCACATGAGGTACTGCTGTTAATTTGATTAGTTGAATTGCTTCGCCTAATTGGCACTAAGGATTCAGAAAGTTTAATTGGAAAGCTTTCTTCTCCTTTAAGCTTTGAATCTATATATGATTCAGAGCTTACAGTTGCATTACAATCTGAACTTGTTATTGTTCCATTTTCGTCCAATATTTTAGAGTTTGTACTTTGTACAATAGGCTTTTTGTGAAATTGTTCAACTTTGTCATCAATATTTAAAGAATCAATTGCATTTTTGTTATTGCTATAGATTTTATCTTTTTCCAATCCTATTACTTTTGTAGCTAAGTATTTCTTAGAGTTTTTTTGCATCATGTCTCGCAATATAGCATCTCTCCGTTTAACTACTGATTCTTGAGAGAAAATGCTAGGCTCACCATTATATTTCGAAGTTGTGGGGTTGTTAACTGTTGACTCTGTATTTCTATATGAACCTGTCGCAGTGGATATCGGGGCATCAGAAAAACAATTATCTTTTGCTAGCTCCTTAACACGAGCTTTGACAATCTCCATTTTGGTAAAATTGTCCTCCTCATCTTCTGTTTTCTCGCTGGTTTTTATGAGGAGCTCTTCATCTTCGTCTGAATCGCTGCTTTCTTCTAAACTATGTCCTTCTTTTTCAAACATCTGAAAATGTCGTAGCATCCTGCAAGCCATCTTACACATGATAGAATAGTACTCTTCCGAAGGCTCACAGGTTCTGAAAAGAAGACAACGGAGAATGGTAAATATTAAAGCCACATACAGCAAATAAATTCTGTATGAGACACCCGTGACGCAGGCGTATGTTTGCAATTACACTGGGCCAATAGTTTTGGAATTTATAATCTTCAAGTAATTTGTCTGGCATAGCCATACTTATGTCTTAAAATCTCATTAAGAAGATTGACAGCAAAAGCAAAGTCCGCCATGAGGCTAAATATTATGTCAAAGTGGTTCCCTCAACCCAAAATAGCCTATTTCAATTTGCTAATATCTACTCTCTATCAAGGAACATGGAGAGAAACGTTTGTTTCCCTGTTCAGCCTTACTAGTAAAAGAATGCTTTCTTGGAGATAAGATAGTGACCTATACTGTATGCTTGAAAGAAACCTGGACAAGTAAAGAGTGACCAAGGTTTGCCAACAGATTCTGTGAAAAAATTAAGGGCTTCAATGCAATAAATTTAAAAAACTATTTCTGGTCCAAGCACCCAACATAAAAATATTTTGCTTTTATTCGAGATATAATTGAAGATGAAAAACTTTGGTAGCCTTTACTTACTGTTCATTGTTTCGGTGACTGGAATTTATAACAAATTGGCGATGCAGAATCTCAAGATATGAGAACTACACACAATGCAGACATTAGTACAAGTAACTTTGTTTACACCAATGATTTTTATTTCAGTCAGTATTTTTTACCAATACTAAGTCAAAAAGTAAAGGATTTTTGTACCAATTTACACATAATTCCATTGTTGTGGAATATTTTACCTCAGGTTAATTGTAAATTGAAAATTCTCTTTTCTTGTATACGAAAAAGGTTGGTTAGCAGAATATCATCGGTACTCCACCGGAATGGAAGGGTTTGGAGTTAATAAAGCTAATTTCTAATTTTGCAACGTGGAATTGAAAACCTAATTGTATATACCTTACTACAGTTCCTTTAGGAATATTTCTGCAGGATTTATTTCGTACTTTCGGTATCGAGACTTCCCTTTGATGTAGTTAAAGTGATTAGAGAGAGCAGGCGTTAACATGTTTATTTAAATTTCTATACATAGTTTGTGAGAGCTTTAAATTCGTTAAGAGGTCCAAAATAATGTAATGGGAGCTTTAGTTCTCCAATGCACCTGCAAATTAAAGTATTTTACATAGTTAAGGGTAGTTTTCCTGCCATATGTTTATATTCTTTAGCAATACTAATATTTTAGAAAAAAACTCTAAGTGCTATCACTGAAAAGAAGGAGAATTGCAATGAATCTAGAATCAAAGGTTGTGAAGTAAGTTTGACGGTAAAGAAAGAAAAGGAGAGAGAGAGAGAGAGGGAGAGAGAGAGAGAGAGAGAGAGGAAGGAGGATCCTAGAGAAAGAAACTAGATCATGTGTCTTTTTAGAATTGCTCAAAAAGAGAGCTCTGAAAAAGCATGCATGCCTTTCTTTTTTCTTTTTTTTTCTTTTCTTTTCAACTTACATAGCTTAAAATGCTATTGCGGTAAGACCAAACAGAGGCTCCACTCACTTAGAATGAAAGATGGTAGAGCTTAATTGCATAGACTCTGTGAATTTGAATTAAAGAAAGCATAAAGATTTTATCGCATAAAGGAAAAAAGCAAATATCCTGGTGGTTGAAGCGTGAATGTATAAAAGAGTAACTACAAGAGAGAAGATGCTGAGAATCAGGACATGGTATGGATGGAGGGAGACAATTATGCTTGAAGAAACTATTCTAAAACGTGAGAGACAAACGAGCTAGATGGGAATAGCTGGCATATGCTTACATAAACCTGTTAAAGGAAGGAAAGATATATTTGTGAGGCACAACATCAAGCCCTAGGTACGTGTTGGATTAAGTTCAACAGAGATATAATAATGAATTCTCTATTACCTGGAAAGAGGTGACTCGGTGTGAAACATTGTCAGTAAAGGTAAAAAATTGTACATTCAGCATGCAAGAAGAGATACAATATCTCCCAAGATAATTCATTAGGAATTATGTGGAATATTTGATTTTAAAAGAAGTGAGAAGTGGTACAAAAGCAAACCTTGTGGTGCTGTGTAAACCGAGATATAAAGTTATCTGGGTCTGTATCATAAAATATAACATCGCAGAAGCCGCAGTCCTAATATTTTTTGTGGTCAACAAATGAAATGGCCTGGAGGGAAATCCACATTTTTGTAACTAGAAGCAAAAGAGCAAAATACAAAGAACAAAAAAATTGAAAATTGTAACCAGTGAAAATAAAAGCCAATTAAAATCTGGTCTCCAAAGTAATGTGGTATTGTATCTGTAGTATTTGGAAGGCTTAGCTCAGTGTTGGTAGTGAATTGGTAGAGTGGTATTAAAAAGCCCTTTTAATGATCCAGAAGATTGCATTGTTGGGGACATCAAGAATGTTTAAAGTCCCACAGACCTTTAAATGAGTAAATGCCTGTGACACCTGGAAATCATGATTGCTGTGAGGAAGTTCAAGGTCTCGCAGACTCTTAATAAAAATTTAGACAAATTATAGAGGTGGGGGGGGGTGAGGGGGGGAAGGTGATCCCCTAATATAAAGAGCAAAAATTTAGTTTTAATGGTTTCGTACGTAGCAAATGTGTACAGCTGTTACAGGTTGTAATTGTTCCCTTAACATCAACACCGTAAAATAAATTACAACAACAGCAATAATAACAAATATTATTATTATTTTTGTAAAAAACTGAAAGAGCAAGAATGAAGAGAACGATAAAAATAACGGAGTTAGTGTGTAAAAATGAATTAAAAAGAAATTAGGACAAAAAAGTTAACTTTGGAATGGTTGTAGTTGGAGCTCTATGTAGTATGATGAAAGGAATCAAAAGTTTGGTGAACAAACTAAAAATTAATGTTGGTATCATATCCAACCAACTGTCTTACTGGCAGCTCAAACATTATAAAAAAGTTGTTAGAATAGAATTTCCATTTGGCTTTTTAATAAGAAAGACATGAAACTTTCAGACTTGCTCTATACGGTGAAGATATTTAGTAATGATATTAATTTGCCGTTCAGATGGAATGCGTGAGCTAAGGCAACATTTAAAGGAGAAAAAATGACACAAGCATCATCCATTGAAATATATGAGACCACAAGTATCCAATCCCAATACGTAGATTAAGAAGAAGACGGCACTTATAAATACTTGGGAACAAACGAGGGAGACTGAATATTATGAAATAAGACAAAATAAAATCTTAAAGAAGTATTACAGGAGAGTTAAATTGGTCTTTAAAAATTAGCTAAATAGTGGTAACAAAAATACTGTTACAAATAAACAAACCATACCAGTCCTTCATCTCTCTCTAGGTGTCATATCCATTTCAGACGTTGGCGACTATGGTTCTCCACAGGTTCCTATTTCTCATACTATGTAGCATATCTCCTCATTTTACTTATATCTTACAATTTTTAATAGGGTATTTGAGACTTCCTAAGTGTTTTAATCTTTGTCTTCCTCTGCTTCTTTTGCCTTGAATACGACCTGTACGGGTAGGATTTTCTAGTCCTTCCTTTCTCATGATGTGTCTCATAAACCTCATTGGCCTTTTAAGGATAGTTTTTATCAGACACCTTTCTGCTTTAGCTTTCCTCAAAATGTTCTCATTAATTGATGGTCTACCCATGATATTCTAATTATTCTCCTTTAAAACCACATTTCAACAGCTTCTAGTCTCTTTTGCATTGATGGTGATATTGTCCAGCACTCACAACCATATGACAGAGTAGATGTTACATAACCTTCCAGCACTCTCTTCTTTGTAGCCATTGGCATTCTGAGGTGTTTCAAGATCTTCCGTAGTCTTTCAAAAGTAGCTTTTGCAATTCCTATCCTTCTCTTGATTTCCAGATCAGACTTTCCATTCTCTGTTATATAGCTACCTAAGTAATTGAACTTGTCATTTTGCTCTATGTGGTATTTTCCAATATACAACTTGCACCTTGGACTTTGGTTCCTACTTATCACTATGCATACTGATTTCTTTCTTTGCAGTCCTTTCCTTCTACTTTGGTCAAGTATTTCATCCAGTAACCTTTGCAAACCTTGTTATGACCCTGCAACCAGTGTTGAGTCATCTGCAAATCGTATATTGTTGACCTCTTACAGAAAGCCCTTCCAAATCCTCTATGCCTTGAAAAATATTTTCATCATAAAGGTTGAATAAATCGGGTGAAAACACAATCCCTGTCTTACTCGTCTCTTAATCTTGATGTAATTACTCATCTCAATATCTATTCTCATACAAGCAGTTTGATCCCAATATAGATTTCGTGTAAAGCGTAAATCCTTCCCATCCAGGTATAATCCCTCAAGATCATTGAATGGTTTTTCATGCTGCACCCTATCAAATGTTTTAGTGTAATTAATAAAACAAACACAGACAGCTGCTTGCAATTCTATTGCTCTTTCTGACAGCATCCGTACCATAAAGATAGAATTTCTGGTACTAGTATCTTCCATGAATCCACACTGTTCTTTACCTTTCTCCTGTCTGATTTTTCCGCGGGCCTTCTACATAATGATCTTCAAAATCAGTTTGACTACTTTAAACGTAGAAACTTTCGCAGGACAGAAAGTTTCGCGGATGAGAGGTTTAAGTTTTTTTCGCATGCATAAACTTTCGCGGAGAGCAAATTTTGAAATATTTCGCGTGTATAAACTTTCGCGGATCAGCAATAAATTAATAAATTTAAAGGTTAGTTCTAATTGTTCCTCAAAAAGGAAAACAATATTATTTGATTTTTATGAAAACAAGTTAACGAATCTTTCAAAAGTATTGAAATAAATACAACAAAATACTTGTAAAGCAATAAAGCAACAAGTCAGTTTTAGTAAATAAATATCAAGAATGTTAAACGGTTAAACAATAAGGTTTTCAAAGATCCTCTTCATCGAACATGTCAAAAGCACCACGGTTATCATGTGCTGTAGCTACCCATTCTACATCGTCACTTTCATCATCACTTTTATCGTTTGAACCTTTAATGGCAAGGTCGTCACTACTCAAGCATGCAATGGCTGTCATGCGTAAGACGTTCATTTTAAGAGTGTCTTTATCATAAGAATAGGATTAAACATGTATTTTTTGCTTTAATGTAGTAAAATTTTGTTAAAAACAAATTTCGAAATTTTTTTCCATGGCCATAAAAATTTTGGGGATATGACCTGTTTTGGAATTTTTAGTGGACATTAACTTTCTCGGATTGAGGACTCCAGAATTTTTCGCGAGACAAACTTTCTCGGATTTCACCAAAATCTGCGAAATCCGCGAAAGTTTCTACGTTTAAAGTACATGACCCATAAGGCTAATGGTTCGATGCAACTCACATTCTATTGCAGCAGGTTTCTTGGGCAAAGCAATTACAGTTGACTTACTAAGATCTTCTGGCATTTCACCACTATCATACACTTCATTTATCAGCTCTGTCAACCTCTCAATTCCAAAGTCTTCTAATGATGTTAACATTTCTGTAACAATCTCGTCAGTTCCTGCAGCTTTGTTTCTTTTCATTTTGCTAAGTGCTGCCTCCACTGCTAATCTTAGAATAGCAGGCCCATCCATATTCTTTTGTGTCGAGCGTTTCTCTCTTCTGTCATCTTGAAATATGTCACTGATATTCACTCCATCGTTCAAGCACTTTTTTCTTTTCCATCATAACACTACCATCCTTAGATTTTATACACCCATATGATGTACAAAATTTGTGACCACTGATCTCTTTGATATTTTTAGACATCTCTGCTGGATCTCTATGTATACACTGCTCAATTTCCTCACAATTTGAATTTAAGCATTCTTCCTTTGCCAGATTACAATTGACCCTGATCCCCTGATCAATTGCTTTATATTCTGAACATGCTCTATTAAAAGTCTGCTACCTCTCTTTCATCAAATCCAGTATCTCTGTTGTTATCTATTTTTTCTTTGAAAGTTTTTCGTTTTTGGCAATACTTTCTTTGCTGTTGGTACCACTGACTTTTTAAAAATTTTCCAGCTTGACCCCTCACCTTAATCTTCCAGAGCCGCAAACCGGATTTTGACAGCCACAGTAAATTCTTTTCTCAGGTTGGCATCTTCCATCAATGGTGAATAGCATAGTTTTGGTGCACGTGTTGGCCTTCTTAACGTTTTTAGCTTTACGTTCATCTTACATATCACTGGTATATAGTCACTTCCACAGTCAGCACTAGGATATGCTTTGCTGTGCTGGACTGAATTCCTAAACCTTTTATTTATTATGATATTGTCAATTTGATTCTTTGTATCACCTCCTGGACTTTTCCATGTCCACAATCTCCTTGGATGTTCTTCAAACCATGTATTTGTTATAATCTGCCCATTCGATGCACACCACTCAACAAATCTTTCTCCTCCTTCATTCTGTTTTCCTAGTCCGTGTTTCCCTAGCACATCACTATCCCGTTCACATCCTATCTTTACAAGTCACCCATTAAGATGATAACCTCTTATGACTTACATTGGCATCTAGCCTGTTCAACTGTTTCATGAAAGGTTTCAATTTCATCTTCTTCACTCTCTGATGTTGGTGCATAAATAATAATAATAGATATATTAAATGGCTTTCCTTGGAACTTTGCCTATAATACTCCGTCGGATATCTGCAAGTAACCTAGAACATATCTTGCACATTCCTTATCTAATAAAAGTCTTACCCCTCTCTCATTCTTTTCATCTTCTGAGTATATCATACGATGTTCTTGACTTTCAAAGTCGCCCATGCCCTTCCATCAGGTTTATACCTAGTCTAGTCATTTCTTGCTTTACATTTTCTAACTTCCCACTCTGATACATTGTTCTCAAATTCCATGTGCCATTTCATATTGTATCCTTGTTTGAGATGGCCTCAGTGGCTGGATAACGGTCTGGTGCCCCCTGAGGGCCAAGGGCCTCACTACCGGGCGAGGAATCATTCCTTGAGGAAGTGACCCGCTTCACGCCGTTAACTGTCATTTTCAATCTGTGCATTACCATGAATATTCTTGGCATCTACAAGCAGTGGTCTGCCATTGCCTTCTGCCAGGTCAGTTTACAGGGATCACTACCTTCCTTCCCAGAAGATCATCTGCTTTTTTAGCAAACATTGTTTTCTGAGATCGTAGCTCATTCGCCTTTTCCACCAATTTTTTGCTGTGTCTGCCGTTGGCCATCACTCGTAACCCTGAGTAAGGGACCTACCTATCCAGGTGCTACCAACCGGGTCAGCTGGACCTAGGGCGATTCGCAGTTCTTAATACACTACATAAAAATATTTAGAAAAACAAGAAAGCTCCTAACTATATAGAACGTGAACCACCTGAAGGCATACAATGAGAGGGTTTAGATCAGCAGAAACGTCGGGGGGGTGGGTGGCCCGATTTACTAGAGCGCACTTACAAGATTACCACTTTAGGGCTAAAAACATACCTGAAATAAAAATTAAAATTAATTGAGAAACGTTTACGATCATGTTGAGAGGAAGGCTTTTACAAATGGCTTAATACTGCTAGCTTGAATTAGATAGAAACATATTTTAATTACAAATGATGATGCCTTAGAATAACTTAATAAAATGAAAAAACACAAACCATATCATTAGAAAAACACATTGCTACAAGACTAAAAACTGTGTCAAGTTTATACTGGAAAAATTGCAGTAGTATCATAACTGATAATATTGACTTACCCCCTCATGCTGTTATATATATTGGAGTAATCTAGTAATGCCTTGCAAAAATGGTGTCCCATTGCTATATAATCTTGAGAAGTAAAATGTCGATCTTTTTTCTTGCTGCTTTTTAAGGAAAGAGAAGAGTTAAGGTGTTATTTTTTAATTACACTAACGTTACGTGAGGTGCCTAGGTTTGCACCATACAATATTTTGGCCTGTAAACTCAGCACATAATGATTGGCATAACTTTCAGTTTCTTAACTTTCACCGACAAAACGAGATTTACTAATAGCAGATGATTAGACTATTTTTTTTTGTCTGATTGTGAGAGGCACACTAGGATGCTAGAAGCCTCAGGACACTAATTTTTGTATAATATTTTCCGAGTTTCTATTTCCTCTTGATCGTGCAGTAATATTTTAGGCATAAGATGCGACAGGAAATACTGTGCAAGCAGATGTGCACAAACAAGTGTGATAGGAGTTGTGCGGAAACACCAAATCGTTGTATTGTGTCCGTTTGACATTTTTATGTCCGTTTGACCTTAAGATCCGGAAAGTACCGTAATTTTTAGCTAAGTGCGAGAATCTAAAAACGTCGCTCAACCCATGATCAGTTACCATATATAGAGTCTTTAGTGATGTTTGGAGTTGGGTACTGTAAAACGTTTGAGATATCTCCCAACGAAACAAGACTTCGTCTGACAGAGGGAGAATCTGTTAGTTGATCTCATTTTACTTTGGAGATAATTTGTTTATAATAAAATTTGCACGAGAGATTCTTGGATCTCTGTCATTCCTGCGTGGCCACAATTTCGTCCTCATACATTTTGGTACCAGAAGTGGGGTCCAAGTGAGACAATTCCTGTAACAATTTTATTATCAAACAAATAAACGGGAACACTAACGAGATGTCGATGGTGGAGAATCAATTGAAAGAGCTGACCGACCGCCTCAAAGAGACGGAGACCCGGCTCCAGTAGCAGGTCTCAGCCAGATACTACCGGACAGGCTTTGGGTGCTACCCCAGTAGTCCAGCCCACATTCTGTGTCACAGTTCCCCGACAGAGGAAGTTTGGAAAATACGGTGGTTCCAGGGACGACCGTGTACTGGAGGCCTGGATCACTGATGCACAAAGGACTGTTTCCACCTCGAGGAAATCGCGAAGGAAGAGGTGATGCTGCGTCCAACCTTCCAGTGGAGTACGCCAGACGGGGTTTTCAAGGTTCTTCGGGACGTGTTCAGTGAACAACTGACGCCTACCCAAGCCATGGGAAGGTACTTTGGTTGTTGCCAGGGGGATCGCAAATCGGTGCAGGACTTTGCTCATGCACTGATGGTTCTTCTGGGCCGTGTGGAGAGGCTGGATGACCATACCATACCGGAGAAGGACAAATTCCTGAAGGAACAGTTTATGGACAACTTGAGGGACCCCATCCTTCGGCGTGACATCAAACCTTGGGGACGGGACAACGTGGATGCCAGTTTTCAGAAAGTACGGCTGGGGGTGCACCGCTACATGGAAGAGGACCCCCACCTGAGACGCTCTGTGGCAGCATGGGAGCTCCATTGCGATGAAGTCACCAGACCAAAAGACCATCCCAAAGTACTCGTGGACCTGATCTCTGGGCAGAAGGTGTTGGCGGAGGAGATACAGCGGCAACAGAAAACCCTGATGTCCCACATCGAGCAGAAACGGCAGACCCTAGACCAGCAACAGCAGATACTCAACCAGCTGTTGGGTACCATGACTTGGCATTCCCGTTCTGGTGGTAATGCCTGCTTTAACTGTGGCCAGAGGGAGACACTTTGCTAGAGAGTGTCTGCAACGACCCCCTCCACCTAGTGGCCAAACCAAGCAGAGGAGCCAGCAAAGGCAGCCAAGTCAGCTGCAGAGACAGCCAAGGAAGACTCAGCCAGCTTTCAAACGACTCAACTCCCGTGTGACCCAGGCGATGGAGGATGATGGTAGTGGCTCAACCCTTTCCAACCTAGTTGGTGGGACACCAACTACTACAGCAAAGTTGGCCGGCGTGGACGTGGAGTGTCTGGTCGACATCGGTTCCATGGTAACCTTGGTGACGAAGAAGTTCTTCAAAGAGAAGCTCAAGGCAGCATGTGGTTGAGTCCGACAAGGAAAGCTGCTGAATTTCGGTGGAGCTAACGGACTGGAGATCCCTTACCTTGGTTACTTAGAGCTGGGCATCACCGTGGCAGGTGTGACAATCCCAAGCTGTGGATTGCTGGTCCTCAAAGACACAGCTGCCATTGTCAAGCAGAGGAGGAAGCAACCTGGAGTTCTGGGGATGAATGTACCCACAAAGATCCCGAAGTGGGCAGATATGCTTAAAAGCAGTGCAAGTACATCGTCCACAGAGCAACCAAGCCAGAGAACCAAGGCTAGTGAGGGTGACTGGAAAAGATGCTGCGTGGATTCCGCCAAATACAGTTATGAAAGTTGCGGTCACAGGCATGCCCTATGGAGCAAGTGCCTTAGTGGAACTACTTGATACTACACTGCCAGGACGTCTCCAGATTTCAGCAACGTTAGTGGATGCTACGAAGTCCAAATTTGAGATTCAGGTAGCCAACGGGGGTGTCAAGTTACCAGGGAGGATGAAATAGGAAATACTGTGTAAGCAGATATGCACAAACAAGTGTGGAGTTAACAAGTAGGAGTTACATGATGAACATTTCCCCCGCCTATTGTAATTAATTACAATTTCTGCCTAATTCCATGTTAACCTGTTGCCATTCTGTGATCTAAGGAACGGAATTGTGCACTATTTTCGTGTACGTCCTTTACCAATTTTCCTTTACTGACATGTTCATTGTCGATACTTATAACATGTTCACACCACCTTAAACAACTCTCATACCTTGTCTGGTACATTTCTTATAAAAACATTTACAATGACATTATTGCTGACATGAAGGTTGTTCTACGCAAATGCGAAGTGACAAAACAAATATTATAGACATTCAATCAGAAATGTATCCGCGGAAGAGTTTTTTAAAAGATAAGGAGGTACAAGGCAAAAGCATAAATGGAAGGAAAAGAATGTTCCTTATTAACATCAGTATACCGACAAGGGATTAAAATATATCATTAGAAATTGAGTGCTCCAATGACATTACTACTGAGAAGGTTGCTACTAAAATATAGCATAATACTCTAATTAAAGCTAATACAAGAAATAACAAAGAGAATTTTTACCTTAGACATGTGCCGCAGAATGAAGCCTCTAATGTAAAACTGCCTTTAATTCCAAATTCCCTCCAAAAGACAACTCTTCCTGTAGTTTCTTTGATTTTACTGATTCCAAAGTTACATTTCCGAAAGGAAAAGATATCCTTTGCCTGTCAGAAAATTACATGAACACAATTTAGTATGCTTAAAAAAGAAAAATTTATGAACTGTGAAAAATTATGTCAATAAACTGTGAAAAGTAAAAAATAACTCGAATGCTGTGACTCAAAGGTACGGCTATGAATATGCTTTTTGATTAACACAATCAGACTGATAATATTGTTCAGTTAGTAGGACATGTCAACTGACTATCAGACCAACTCTAAAATCCCTTGAGCAGAAGGTATGGTTTACGAAAATATACATTTTATTTTTCCAACTAAAATGGCACCGAAGATGAGAAATTTCTGTACATAATTGGTAACGATTTCTACAATTAAGTGTGAAATATAAAAATGTATGCAATTTTTTCTGCGTCAATTAAGTGTTAACGTTATAGCAGTAGCATACTAATAGCGTGTATGGATGTCATGAAACAAAATATTAAAATGGAGAGAAAAGCGATGGGGAGTTGACTAACTCAATTAAAAAATTAACTTCTAGAATACTACATTTACCTAAAGCACGAAAACGTTTGCTAGAGGTATTTTCCAACACCAGAGGCTCTCTATCCAACTTCGATTGTGTTGAACCTCTTCTAATAAATGTTTCTTCCAATAATCTTTCTCTTTATTAAACTAATCTTAAATATGACATCTCTGGTCCTTATTTCTTATTGATGACTACCTCCCTGTTATTTGTAAGGAATCCGATCATCATATGCATGACCTAAAAATCTTTATTCGAGATTGTTTACCAATTCCAGGTGAGCTTTAGTTTGAAGGGATTCAACATCCTTTATTCCGATTGCCTCCTGCATTGAAATTTCTTCTTCTGTATAGCTTCATCTTTCCCAGACTGCTTTATAATTAATCTTTTTTCTAAGTCAATTGACTTTATCCTTCATCCTCACCAATCTGGTAATATATTATGTGTTGAATTTATTGCTCATTATACATAATGGTTAAGTTCTCACTTCACTGATGTACCTAGAAAGAGGCCTAAGATTTTTTTTGTTAGTTTGACCTTTGACCCACATTGCCTCTGAGAGCTTTCTTTATTAAAAATTCCCTCTAAGCAAAGTTTTTGTAACCATTTCCAGGGTGATTGGGAGACATTTCAGACATTTTCTGGATTCAGATTGGCATTGGTACTTTAGTGTCTTATCGTTGGCACCAAACAAAGTACTATTCTTTTCCTTAGCTTTCACTTGCGTGTGCTTCAGCTATAGCACAGAGCATCAGTATCGAGTTGATGACACTCCAACTAATAAACGATTGTTCACGGATGCTAGAGACCATTGTAAAAGAATTTAAGGTAAAATGAATGCTTGCTATGCTAAAACTACTAATGCTCGTTTTTATCCAGAAGCTTGGCTCTAAAATATTGTAAAGAATTCACAACATTTTCCCTAATATTAAATCTGCAGTTCTCCTCTTTCTAAAGGCTAAAACCGTTCTGTTAGTGATGCTGATCAGGATTCTCCAAACAATTTACATCGTCACTTTAGTGATATAAGTCTACAGAACTTCCACTTCCTCTATTGCTGCAGACATTTCTTCTCTTGATTCATCTACTGCATTGCGCCCTTGAAATATCCATTTGGTTGTCCATTAGAAATGCTCCTCTGGACCATATATTCCATACTCAAAACTCTCCATCAAGTGTTTTCCCAAATTTTGCTTTTCTTTGTGTTAATGCATCTACGTGACTCCTGCGTTTATAAAATTAGATATTGATCGGATTATGATAACTCTTACCTCTTACTGTGTTGCCAACCAGGACCTAGGTGTTTGAACTACCGATAAAAAGCGGTAGTTCAATCGGTAAATCTCCAATAAACAATACAGTCTCTGTAAATCTCAATCCAAACCATACCTTTTCACTGTCATCAATGAAGGATTCTTGTGTACTCTCGATAGCCTAGGTGCAGCAAGGGAAATTTCCTTTGAAGTTTGTAAACCGTTTGTTAAAGTTTTGGCTTCTGGCTTTTCTTAAAAATTGAGTTTATATTTAATTTTCCTAAATTTGAAACATAATAGCATCTCTGCTGAAAAATTTGCATGCTCAAATTATCATTGATGAAAAGTCTATTTCTACAATTTCTATGTGTTATGGTGCTCTTAAAAGCTCTTTTGTAGAACCAATATTTTTTCTTCCTTTCATGTATGACCTTCCCGTGGGCTGTTTAAAATAACATTGCTATTTTTGTGGATAATGTCATTCTTTACTTATTTATGGAGAGAAATTTGGGATTGTTGATTTCTGTTTTGGCATAATCTTTAACATATTCTTGATCAGGGTTTTCAGTGGCTTGTCACTTTCATACCATTAATACTAATGGTTTTACTATCAATAGACGGAGCTGACAGCTTGTTTTCTGTTTTCATAGCTGGTAACATCTGCTCTAAAGAACGTGCTGATAAATCACAATAAAGCGATTGCTAACTTTACAGCAAAGAAACAAGGTTTTTGCTTTTGTCCTTACTCATATAATTCTCTTACAACTATCGTTTATGACTAGTAAATAGTCATTAGACCTTGTGTATAGTATTGTTGTCATGTATGGGCTGGAACTCCTTATCGCTTTTCCTTCTCCTCTATCTTTATCAATGTCGAATTGAAAAAATTGTCGGACAGCCCCTGCTTGTTTAACATCACTCTTCTTTCATTGTCGTGAAGTGTATCTTCTTCTTTATTCTACAGGTAACTTAATGGAGTTCTAATGAGCTTTATTTGTTTGCCTTCTCTTAAATTTTTCAAGATGTCTACACAACTTTATACAAGTTTTCATTCGAATATTGTCTTGAAACACATTACAAATCTTGCTATTCTACTATCATCTTTCCGAGAACATCAAAACTTTGGAACTCGTCCATCCTCTTCTGTTCCTGATACGTTTGATCTTCCTTTTTTTGAATCCACTGTTAAACCGTAATCTTCTTTTACTTCTTTAATTAATCTTGTTCTTTACATGTCTTAACTCAAGGTAAAAATGAATAATCGCTTGCAGCCTTCCAGGAGTATAAACGCATGAAGAGAAAGATGCAAATCAATATATAAATTTTGAAAAAAATCTGTAGTCTTATGTACCTGCTTTGATAACATCCATGGCAAAAGCCTTTGGTGCAAAATCTCTCTAGCATTTACGTAAAGGCCTTCATGGCACCCATACATAAAAATATCTGACTTCCTGCTATGTCCGTGAATATCACAATACAGGATAACCTACAAAAAAATATGAAATATATTTGTAATTAGGATAAACTAATATCAATTGTTACAACATAGTGGCATTGGTTATTATTTATAACGTATTTTAAGAGGGTTTAAATTATCATCAATTTTATTATTTTACAAAATAATCTGAAGGTATTTTTTATTACTTAATGCAGAGTAGATGTTGCAGACACATTAAAAATACTGAAATGTAATTAACTTCAAGGCAAATAAAGGAAAGAATAAAAAAAAATGGAAAGAGAAAGAGTTCTTTAATCGAAAAACACTTTTATTGTACTAGAAGAGGAACAATTGTTTTCTAGCCTGACGATGGAAGAAGCATTTCTTGAAACTTAGTTCAGAATAGTCTTACAACGTACGACATGATAAGTATCCTACATCAATTATTTTCTGGCAACAGGAATCCGCGTAGCACACATCCTTTTTAAATGATACTAATGTCAACATTAAATGTAAAAAAATACACGAAGAAATTATTTTAGAGTATTTTATTTCTAAAACAAGAATTTTAAATATTTTTTTCTCTTTATATTTAATAACAATTGCTAAGTAGCCAATTGTTAACTTTCAGCCCCGATAATAGCCACTTAATTTAATATTTCGGTAATCTACTAGTTTATGCTTTACCTGCATTTTTTACATAGAAAAGAAATTTTCGTCAAGAATATTATTGATTTTGTTAGATTTGTTTCCAAGCAAACTTTTAGCGTTTGAGACAGCTTTATGCATCCATTAAGCAAGTGCAAAATCTCACTAAACTTACCTGACCAGGTGAGAAGAGAGAAACAGAGAGAGAGAGAGAGAGAGAGAGAGAGAGAGAGAGAGAGAGAGAGAAATATCATCAAACTGTTTCCGTTTTTATTTTAGGCATAATGTTTCTTTTCTTGTTTATCTTCGTCAGTAATGACGTGACAATGTTTACTAAAATTCAAGTTTATGGGCTATCTTTTTCGTTAAGAGCTAGAAAGATGAGCAAGAACGCCTTTAAGTATTTTCTCTTCTTACAAGAAGAGAGGTAAAGGTGTTAACTTTCGTACTTGTAACCTCCATAGCAACAGTGTTGCAATGATCCATTTTACTATTTAAGGAACTTTTTTTTTTCATTTTTTGTTGTTGTTTTAACGTATTTTAATTTTGGCTCAGACGGTGCCCTTCACAAGGNATATCATCAAACTGTTTCCGTTTTTATTTTAGGCATAATGTTTCTTTTCTTGTTTATCTTCGTCAGTAATGACGTGACAATGTTTACTAAAATTCAAGTTTATGGGCTATCTTTTTCGTTAAGAGCTAGAAAGATGAGCAAGAACGCCTTTAAGTATTTTCTCTTCTTACAAGAAGAGAGGTAAAGGTGTTAACTTTCGTACTTGTAACCTCCATAGCAACAGTGTTGCAATGATCCATTTTACTATTTAAGGAACTTTTTTTTTTCATTTTTTGTTGTTGTTTTAACGTCTTTTAATTTGGGCTCAGACGGTGCCCTTCACAAGGACTTGGATTTGGCAGTGAGGAATTTCTTGGCCGAATGCCCTTCCTGACGCCAACCAATGGCTTTTTTCATGAAGTTCCAAAGTCGCCCCTTCCCGGGGAATCGAACCCGGAATTCTTGATTACGGTGCAGTTGCACTAACCATTTAGCTACGGCTCCTTTTTTTTAAGAAGAACATGTTGTTATAATAGCAAAAGCCATACTTTTTAATGCACCTAAATAAGTTTTTATCTTTCTAATAATAATTCTTTAAAAATGTATTACTGTAAGGTAAGAGAAGTAAATTACCTCGTATTTTTTCTGAATTTGCTTGATTAGCTCTTTAGTATACCATACAGTCGGATGGAGTGTCTGTGTAAACCATATAACAACATCCTGCTATATTCAGTGTTAATTAACATTGTTTAATAGTGATAGAAATAAAAATAACATGTATGATTTAAAAGGGTGCCTTCGAACAAAAATAGCGACTTGCAACATTAATAACTACTTTATAGTACTTATTTCAAATTTCTAAATCTATCAATATACCATAGCAATTCATGCATAGATAGCTGTAGCAGTTTAAACAATGTCAATGGGGTTTTTTTCAATTGCCAATCGTCTGTAAGAAACATCTAATAGTCCCTGCCTTGAGCAGAACATTCACATTGGTCATCCTGTCTGTCCATGATACCCTCAACATTCTCCTTAGAAACCACATTTCCACTGCTCTAATCCTGTCTTCCAGACTTTTTGTAATAGTCCAATTCTCGCAACCATATAGTAGAGTTGAAAATTGGTCATACATCTAGGAAACCTTGAACCTATTTTTCAACTAAAAAAATACAGATTATAAACCTTTGGATCATATTATTGATGAAGGTCGATCAAGCAAGCTATTGAAGTGCCTGCTTTACGAATATGATTTTACATTTGCTAAATAAGTTCAAACTGCAACAAGGAAAGAAGCTGCGGAATGTTAAGCGGAATATTATGAAGCTGCACCATCACTCAAATATTAAGCGACAGTAAAGACTATTTACAACCGCTTTATCCTCTGTCAAAGTAAAGGTCAACAGTGTTATCATTGCAAAAAAATTTTAAAGATAGAGTACAGCAAAATGTTTACAGCCATACAAAAACACATTGAGTTTTGGCAACAGCAAAATGTCAAGCAAGAAATTTATGCAAAATCTACCAATACCAAATCTTCACCAAAATGTAAGCATCAACATATTACTTTATTTCAAGCAACAGACATGATGATAATAATCAATGTATCTTACATTGAGAACATTGATCAGAACTGAAACGTAGACAATCAAAGTAATACCGAGTCAGAAGTAATGTAATAAACTACAAGGCAAAGGTTTGATTTAGCCTTACAGATGTTAATACGTTACTACTCTTACCTGATGGAAGCAAATTTTTGATAACATATTAATGGAAAAACAAATTAAGAAAATTATCTGATAATTATACATTCTAATACCATAAAGATTTTTCTCACGTATGAAATTCAATCATCTTATGTATCTTATGTATGACTAATATTTAAGCCTTTTGAAATACAAATGGTTTAAAGACATAACCACAAGGTGATCTTCTCATATTTATCTCCCAGAACATAAACAACAAAATGTTTTCATGCTATGTAAGTTACTATTATTTATTAAATAAAAAAGTAATAAGTATTTTATATGAAAGGGTCATATTCCATTTATGTATCACAGACAAGTTTAATCATCGTATGACTACATATAAATTTTATCAGAAAAAACTTTATAAGTAAAATTTATATAAAGCTATTCAAGTAAAGTTCTTTGGTTAAGTTTGTCATTTAACTAACAGTCTTCTAAATTAAATATTTATTAGAAAATAATCTTACTTATCTTATCACTAATGAAATTCAATATTTGATTCCAGTAGTTGTCATTCTTGGAAAAAGTGTTTTTAAATTTGGAAACAGAGATTTTATCATAAGATAAATCAAAGAGCATATTTAGTTTTCTTAGAATGTATTTTAAATTTATCATTCTTTTACTATTCCCAGAAATCTCAGGACAAATTTTATTGATCTCTTCAAATATTTTCAGTCTTTTGATTGGGATAAATATTAATCTTATATGTAGTATTGATTTGAAAAATTGAATTCAAAATATGACATCTTCTTTGGTAAATAGATTTTTTAACAATTTTATACTTATTATTATGGAAATTGACATACTCTTTAATACTTTTATAACCTAATTCGTAAATTGACATCCGATACATACAACCATACAATCATTGTCAAGTACTTGTTTATTACAAAAATTACATAAGTATTTTCCAAGATATATAACTACATTATGTACATCATCATTCAACTTTTCTTCCAACCAGGATAGTAAAATGTTATAAGAACAATCTAACGTATTACAAATTAAATATGACTACAAGCTATTGTGTTAAGTGTAAGAAAAAAACAGCAAGCGTAAATGATGGGTATGAGAGAGCTAAAAATAATAGATTAATGCTTCATTCAAATGTGCTATCTGTAATTTGCAAAAAAAAATAATTGTAATGATAAAAAGTCAAAAGCAAAGCCTTGCCTTATAGTGTATTACATTACTACTCGAGTCTTCCTCTGACAAGACCATACCATACACGAAAGGAAATGTTGAATCAGTAAATATACCATCTCTCGACCATTCAAAACAAAACAAATAACATATACAAAAATCTTTGTTTCAATTTGAATTTTTACAATTTAATAATGGTACCTTAGTAGGATTCACATAGGTTCGATTTAGATCTTTTCCAGCCAAGGAACATCTGTAATTGCCAACCACGACTCCGTCTGGATTTAGCATTGGAATTATAATAAAAACCAATTTTCGAAGAAGATCCTATGATAATAAAACCAAAGAAAAACAAAAATTACAAACTCTCTATTAAGCAAGAAAATTTGTTCAGCCCAAATATTTCACTTTGCTATCGTGGAAAATCTTTACACATTCCTTATATATCATCAAATTTTACTCATTCATTTATATCTTTCGTCCCTTTCACAATGCTTATCATCATCTACCTGTCAGTCTATCCATCTCATTAACTCTCATCCTCGAGTGGCTTTTAACCTTGATGTGTGATGACTCACTAGTACATAAAAAAATTATATATAATTGTTGTACACAGTTGACAAGTAAAAATCACTAACAAGGATGATAGATAAAAGCAAATACTAACGAAGGTTTAAACGTTACTTTAGTTAAAGATGAAGTAATTACATTTATATAATAGAATATTCGTCTCCTTGCAAAAGCTAGCTAATCAGTAATAGCGAATTCTTAAACATAATGTTTTGGTACCTTTATTTATTGGCTACGGTACAATTTGGCTACTCTCTGCATTACATTATACATACTTTTCACTTGGTTTTGTATATATTTGATAAATCCTGATGTAAAACTAAAAAGTCTACACTTGATTGCTCTATAAAATATAAACTTGTAGTATTCATTTTCTTCAGGGCTGTGTTAATATATAATACNAAGAAAATTTGTTCAGCCCAAATATTTCACTTTGCTATCGTGGAAAATCTTTACACATTCCTTATATATCATCAAATTTTACTCATTCATTTATATCTTTCGTCCCTTTCACAATGCTTATCATCATCTACCTGTCAGTCTATCCATCTCATTAACTCTCATCCTCGAGTGGCTTTTAACCTTGATGTGTGATGACTCACTAGTACATAAAAAAATTATATATAATTGTTGTACACAGTTGACAAGTAAAAATCACTAACAAGGATGATAGATAAAAGCAAATACTAACGAAGGTTTAAACGTTACTTTAGTTAAAGATGAAGTAATTACATTTATATAATAGAATATTCGTCTCCTTGCAAAAGCTAGCTAATCAGTAATAGCGAATTCTTAAACATAATGTTTTGGTACCTTTATTTATTGGCTACGGTACAATTTGGCTACTCTCTGCCTTACATTCTACATACTTTTCAATTGGTTTTGTATATATTTGATAAATACTGATGTAAAACTAAAGAGTCTACACTTGATAGCTCTAGACAATAAAAAATTGTAGTACTCATTTTCTTCAGGGCTGTGTTAATTGATAATACACGATATCAGAGCACAGTCCCATTAGTCCATTAGTCCCATTAGTCTTATGTAAATTTGTGGTACCAGCTTTGCTGTTTGAAATAAGGAATGACAAGAACTATATTAGACAATGAAGCAACTTTTAAAACATTAAACCGAATTAAACAATAAAATAGATATTATTTATTTTTACCCTGGCAGTTTGGCTGTTCTCTGTTAAAAAACCAAAAATTCCTTTCATGATCCAACTTGAATTGGTTTCACCAGGGTGTACTCGAGCTGACAACACAATTGCAGACTTTTTCGTTAAGGCTTCTAATAATAACATGAAAAGACAAAGTAAATTTTTAAAAGTTGAAGTTTCTACCTAACTGGAAGAAAAATTATTCAATAGATTGTTTTTATGATTTTTTTACTTGTGGTGTCCATTTCTAAACTAAAATTTTAAAGAAAGCTTAAATGTCACTGGAACGTTTTTGCTGCTAAAAGTTATGTCCTTAAAAAGGTCAAAGCGTACCTTATCAAGGACAACCAAATGAAATTCATAGGAATAGCAAAAGCCCACATTTTGTGTTGAACATATCCTTTTTCAATCTTTAAAACTTGTACAAATATACTATTTTCTGGTATTGTTTTTTATTTCCCAATATTCGACCTGACTTAAAACACAAATTAATATTATGAAACAAAATAAATACAAAAATCTTTGCATACCATTGGATATTTGGGACTAAATAACAAAATTATTTTATATAAACTAAATATATGTAAAACATACTAAAGGAACACTTAGATACTAAAGTAAAATGCTAAAGTAAGTAGCTACAAAATATCCTGTGGTGACATATTAAGCATGCAGAAGTATTTATTAATTAAAATCATACTTAACCCAAAGTATAAAATTCATAAAGGAACATGAAACACATGGTAAAAAAGTTCTTCAATTCCCTTATACTACTTTTATTCTGTTAATATATATTATGTAGGGTATTTATTTTTGAATATTTATGAACAGTTTTATTTTTGAATAACGCTAATGTATTACAACAACGATAAAACTAAGTATATTTAACATGTCCTTCTAGTAACCTACCAAATTTTTCTCGTCATAAGTATCCTGATCTTACTTGCAAAGGTAAAGTAATTTGACAACGTAAAATAGTACATACGTATATATGTATATAAGTATATCATCTAATTATTTTGATAATTGGACTTTGCAACTCTCCTTAAAATAAATCACCCTTTAAATAATTCATTGTTCTAGTATTTAATCTTCTCTACCTCTTCCTCAAATAATCTAAATCCCTTTCACAGTCATTTACTCTTTTGATTATTTATCCTCTTTAACTTCTTTTGAAATAATTCCTCATCACTATCATAGCCATTCATTGCCTCGAAGAATTTTTCTTACTGACTTTCCTTCAAATATGTCACAACTACTTTTATAACCATTCATTGCTTTGAAAATTTATCCTCTTTGTCTCTTCATCGAAAAATTAACAATCACTTTCATAATTATCCACTGTTTCCTTGATTTACTCTCTGAACCTTTCTCAAACATTTCCTAACATTTCCATAATGGTTTGTTGGTTTGATAGGTTATCCTCTCTGACTCTTCCCTAAATGATTCCAAATCTCTTTCACAATCACTCATTACATTGTTTAGTTACCCTCTTTAACTTTTCTTTAGACAATTCATAATCATTTTCATATCTATTCATTGTTCTAATGGTATATACATATTCTCACTCTGCAGACAGTACCATTTCGCCCTTTGTGGGTTCATCAGTGCTCCAGCAACATGGCCAGAGATTTATGTTTCAGCTTGTCAGAATGATGTCTCTGAAGCTCTGTGCTGCACTGATGAGCCCACACAGGGCAAAACGGTACTGTCTGCAGATTAAGTATATGTATATGTATAATGTGGATGATAATGCCTAATGGTATATCTTCTCTTACATAAAAAAATTCCAAATCCATTTCATAGTTATTTTATTCTCTGACAAGTTTTCCTCTCTGAATGTTCCTTAAATAATTCCAAATTGCTTACATAGTCATTCAATGGTTTAATGATTTATCCTCTTTAAATTACCTTCAAGTAATTGCTCACAAAATTTGTCACTTTTCGTTTGATCTGAAGCTATCTTTTAATGAGTTTCTACAGACTACATTCCCTTATTGTTTAGATAGCTTGTTTGGTAAGAGACGCAATACGAAGTCTTATATTCACTACGTAAGCAGAGTTATCTCAAATTTCATACCTTGGTTATCACTCAAAGTAATGACGGGGCAAGGATTTCCAGCCAGAGTCTTGCACAGAGTCTGGAGGGAGAAAAAAGTCAACCTGAGATAAATGTCATTGCATATAATGCAACAAAAAAACTTAAAATAATGGAAAATATGTATATTCAATATACAGTGTGTTGTATGATAATATTTATGACCTCGTATGTAATATGTACTCAAGATAGTTGTGGAAGTACCTCCATCTTGCTATGGAGCTGCTGAAATTTGTTAGAAAATTCCAAGACATAACAGAACTTCTCCTTTTATTCAAAACTATATTATCTGACCCTTGTTCCTGTTTTCTCGTGACAAAGGGAATACCTTAGGTTTCTAAAATACACTGTCTCTTGTGGTTTTGTTGATTACTCATATCAGTTTGGTTCAGAATAGAATATCTTCCAGGAAAAAAGCCTGGACATGCAGACTAACACTATGAGACATATACATTATTTCCCATACGTACAGATAATATATTGTCATTAAATTTGACTTCTAGGCAAATTAAACTGCTTAGAACTGGATAATTAAAAGAGACAGCAGGGAAGGCACCAGTTTTTAAAGAAACTAATTAATCTTTCAACTGAAAAACTTTTACTTGCTCCACATGTGCTGCATTATAAAGTTTTTCATTCTACATATTTAAATTGCACATTTCACTAAAATTGAAATTATTTATATTCTTCTTCTTTTGAACACAAACAACAAAAGATACGAAAAACCTAGAATCTTTGGAACAAGGAAAGTTCCCTGCTCCAAAACCTTTACAAAAGTATTTGAAATTTTGTATTGCATTCTAGAGCTTGTTTGACTTTCTGTCAAAAATAGCGGAACTTTTTATCCCAAGTTTTGAACTCACAGTTTCTTAACTTTTTATTTTATTTTCATGAACCTAACCTAACTAACTACATAACACTTGTACCAGAAATGATGTTTTAACCCAACATGTTAATAGTTTAAATTATGTTATTTGCGTGCGTTTGAAATATATACATTTATGTATGCATGTATATATAAATATATGTAAGCTTGTGCAATTCTCCCTACTGCTTATGGCCAATTTTCCAAAACTACTAAAGTAAGTGTAAAAACCATTACATCACAATTAATATTTAGTAAAATTTTGAAGTTTCTTTGAATTAACAGCTAAGAGAACTTTTGACATGATAATGTAAAGTCTTGAAGGAAAAGCTTCCTGGCAAGGAGAAAATATTTCCAGCATAATTTTGCAAAGTAAAAGAAAGCCTCAATACATACATACCTCTTTTCTCCATATATCAGGGCAAGCTGCTTGAAATGATTCAAGATCTTCCAGCAGATTTGTATACGTATATGGATAACAATGAGCTAAGTAACATTTGTCATTTGTTACAGGAAATTCCTATCAGTGAAGGACAAAAATATGTTGTAAGCAGTAGTGGTCCAGTAACCGATCAATAATTTAGTACAGTAGACGTTCCCGGCTCGAGCTTCAGGCATGTCACTGGATGTACTACGCCCCTTTCATGAGTTATTGTAAGTGTCAAATTACCAAGTTTGTACATATTTTTAAAAATAGAATTTGGAAAGAAGAAAATCATTGAAAGAAAGGATTACAAAGAACAAAGAAAAAAAGATATATCAAGGAATCCTTTACAATGAAGCTTCTAAGCTTCTTCTAACCTTCCATAAATAAATAATTAACAAAAATATAAAAAAATAAAAATAAAAAAATGTAAGAATTCAGTGACAGTCAGGAACATAAATAATAAGGATGTCTTTAAGAGTCTTTTCTTCGACAAAGGCGTCTAATTTCCCCACATTTACAATTCATACTACGATTGCTTATCCTGAATCTCTCTTGGAATTAGTTTGCAAAATGTCCTACTATTTATCTACTTTCATTTTTTCGGTATTCAAATTTTGAAACTCCGTTCTGTCCACTTGTTTTTCGGATAGATCTGATTTTTATTTTTTTAAGTCCTCTGTTAACTGCCATTTTCATTCACGTCTATAATTAACTTCTTCCTTTCCTTCTCTTAACTCTTGTTCAATGTAACTGGTCGTTTTTGAGTTGGTTTCATCTAGATCCTACACATCGTCTTCATTGTCTTTCTGTCTATGCTTGACGGGGTGGTCAAGTTATTAGTGTACATGGTCTGAAACCTATATATCTTTTTTATTTTAGATTTTCTCTTCTTCAGGCCACATTTTAGCTACTTTTCTTCTATCGATCTCTCTCTTTTGGTTTTCACGTAGTTAGTGAAACAGTATGACTCCACTGGCAAGGCAGTGCACAATCATCACACTGCTAATATCGTAGTCTTCGGAAATATCAATGCTCATCACATGGTCTTGGTGAAGCACTCTAATCGGAAGGACAGACCTGGAAAAGCTACTTGCAACTTATATTTTGCCTATGGTCTTCTACAGCTTGTTGATTTAACCACAGGATTTTTTTATTTAGACTTGGGAGACGTTTTCTCTATCAAATCACGTTTTGATTAATGTTTTTGAGCACTCGACAATTTAATCTTTACTTCCTTTTGGATGTTTTAAATTTGTTTTTACTGTAGAGGTTAAGGCAACTTTTTCTAGTATTGTGCAACTTTAAAATTTGACCAGACTGACTGAAATGGATTTTTTAATTTATTTTTTGTAAAATTTTTTGCGATTCAATTTTTTATTAAGTTGGCTTTAAATGTTACAACTGAATTTATAGGATAGGTACAGATTACTATGTAAGCATTTCTACCTATTTGTAGTTTCAGTCAAATGTCATTCTTCTCCATGGTTCAAGGTTCATTGTTCTTCTACCATTCCTCATCACAATAAATTCTATGTCAAGTTTCAACGTGATGGAACTGATAACTTGCAAGTTTCTTTCAGATGGAATAGGAATGCTTGTTTAAGGGTAATCTCTAATGCAAACTATCGTTATGCTGTACAAGTTCTAAAATTTTCTTCTTATCAAAGATGTAAACATCGAATTTTCGGGAGGATTTACAACGGTGTTTTGAATTCTGAAATTTCAGTGATTTTTCCACCATTGAAAGACCTTGTGTTTTCTATGTCATCTTTGGAAACAAGTTGCTCTTTTTGGTAGACTGCTTTCCGCTATTGCTTTGCTAAATTACACTCTTGGATCCTTGACATATTTTCCTTCTTAAAGTAATCAGATTTTGGACTCTTTTATGCATCCAAGGCTGGTTGCAAAGATTATTCTTATGCTTGATTATTCTAAAATCCATGATCTAGATATAATTCGAGTGGTTGTTTTGAAACATTGTACTTCTGAACTATTATAAGTCTGTACAAGCCTTTTCATATTTACCTGCCTGAGTCTTGTTTTCCATCTTCCAGGAAAGAAACTCTTTTTAGAATGCCGGCATTCCATTTGATCCTGCTAAATCTCTTGTTAAGTCCTGGTATTTTTTATGTATGTTAAGTATGGAATAAGAAGATCTTGCTTCACTGGTGAACTTTTGACACGAATCACCGGAAGTATTTAGAGGTTTATAGATTAGTGTAGCTCTGGACATTTCTCAGGGATTTGGTAAGGTGTGGTATGCTAGTTTGCTTAATAAATTTTCCGATTATGGCGTTTGTGGAAGAGTCTTTGGTACTAATTATCCCTTTCAAAAAAAATCATAAAATGCGTGTCACACTAAATAAAGTAATGTCTTACACTCCTTCCAACAATAATGGCTTTCCTTACGGCTCTTTCTTGGTACAACATTCTTTCTTAAATAAATTCATGGTCTTTATGGTAACATGGCTCAGTTTATCAGCATCTCTACTAGTGCCACCACTATGCGCTCTGACACTGTCCATTAGGGAACCCAAAAAACAGGTCAAACTTTCAGAAAATTTAGGATCTGATCTGCAACCTGTTAGGGTGTGGAAAAGGAAGAGGGTGGTCTCTTTTACTGCAGAGAAACTTTCTTGGTGATCTCACAATTAACCTATTGATCCTTGATCAAGCTAAAATAGACCTTAATCATAAGGCCATTTTGTACCTCTAAATCTACCTTCAATTCATGTATGGATTACTATATCACGTCTGGTGCTTCCAAATCTTATTTTGCTGTTTTAGATTGAGTTCATAGAACTGTTTGTAACTTGATCGGTCCAAATCGTGCTGCTGCTCTTCAACATTTGTCTCTTTGAGAACATGTGGCTATTCTTGGCCTTTTCTATAATATTAACATAGGAAGTATTCTGATGAGCTTTTCTTACTGTTACTCAGTTTGTTGCATCCCTTGTGACTTGTTTCTCTCAAAGTCTTCACCTTCATGCAGGTTTTCTTCCTCATCTTAAGAAACTGCCTGTGAATGTAGTTTTGGGGCTCAGATGGTTAAATTGAGAAACTCATTGGCTTCTGAATGCTCTTCTTCCTTTTATGACTTGATAAATTTTAGGTCTACGGTCAGCTCTCTTGATTTGTTCTTATATTGTATATATATGTACATATACGCTAAACAAATATTTTTTCTTTCTGTCTTTTCTTTATATATTTATACAGCTATTGTCAAGTAACATACATTATAGCCCAGAAGACCAATTCTTTTTTTGCCTACATTTATATTTCTAATCTGTGGCTATAAATTATAGATGTATTTTTAATGCATATTATAATTACTGTAATTCGTCTAAAAATGTACCTTCCCAAAAATTTAAGTTTCCACACTTAAATGTTACCAATCTGTGCTCTATTTACTTATTGCATGATATATATCTGATGAAAGGAATGAATCAGATTTTTTCCTCTCTTCCATGAGCTACCTCAAGAATCTGAGCTGTAGTATCTATCATGTATGTATACAAACCTTGTTAGTTATTTCCATTGCTCTTTATGACCACATAAAACATACTTTGCCAATTTAGATCCTGTTTTATTTACATTCAGTCTTCATGTAAATTTTCTGGTATCATTGGTGAATATCTAGACCTGATATTTTGTGCCTTGTTGATGCTTGCACCATAGACAATTCCACTTGTCATACAAATCAGTATTTTTCACACCTACTTTAAGATATGAAATAGTTTTCCAGCTCAATCCATTAAAAAGTTGTTTTTTTTCCATCAGGAATACGTTTCATTTTGGAAGGAAATGCAATAGTTCATGACAAAAGCTGGAAAAGCTTTTCACTTTACACCTAAAAAAAAGGACTTATTGTGGTTTGTTTCATTTACAAGCCCTTTTTCATTGTCCAGTCCATTGAAAATACTTAAAGCTTTAAATAAATTTCTTCTCCAATCCGACATTTTGAATTAACAATACAGGAAACATTTTGAAAGGGTTTTCAAGTGGAAGCTAATCATAAATCTCCCCATTTTTACCAAGCCTATCCTTGTCAAATACAATAAAGCCTTGCCTACCATTAGAGTTGAAAATTTCTTTTGCATGATCAAGAGAATGGATATTTTAGCCCAGGAGCATTGTTTTGGAATATTTTTCCCAGTATTAACTGTACAGATAGATTATTATCATTATACAGGTTATTATATAGATTATTCCCCATCGATTCTTCTACTTCCTTAATCTAATGGATTTAAATAATGTGATCTTTTTCCATATATTCCATTACATCGTGGTCTTTTTGCATTTGGTTTACTACAAACTTATTGTGGTCTTTTGTAACCATTCTATCATATCCTTAATGGTATAGATATCATTGATGTGATCGTTTTGCATTCATTTTGTCACATCATTATGGAGGCCATCCTCTCTGCCAAAGGGTCCAACCGACATTTTCTTGCTTCTATACCTCTGTCCGGTAAGCATTTTTTCTACTCAACCAGTTCCAATATTTGGTTATTAATTTACTTTTCGTCTAGCTCAAAAGCTCAATTTTTGAAAAAAATACACATTTCAAGTATATCTATATTTTATCTTTTGGGTGTTATTTTTCGCGAATAACAATAATTGGCAAAATCAATATAAAAAACACATACTATAGAACTAATTCATGCATTTGAGCAGAAATGAACGACTTTTAGTAGACAAACTAGGACATGACGTATGACAAACAACAGGCCTGTTGTTCTCTCCTGTAGAGCTGTCATGGACTTTGTAATTGAAATAAGATTTTTTATTCTGGATGTTTATGACATAGAATATCATACAAATTGTCAAAATAGATTTAAAAAGTCGCAACAAACATTTCACATGTTAATTGGAAAAAATCAGCTGCCTAATAGTGGCTTTAAAGTAATTATCAGAAGAACTAAAAGAGTTCTGTGCATACATTTAATCCTTGATAATAAGTACCAATATATTTGACTATGTTCAGAAATTCATGAGCTATTTATACTGGTGAGCTTTTTTAAACTGAACTTTGCAAAACTGGCATAATGATCAGTATTTGAGATAAGAACGATGCCTTGGTCAAATTAAAAATCATAGTAAGTTTAAAAAATTTTAATTTGAAAAATGTATCAGAAAATAGTATCTTTCCTCAGTTACAAACACAGCTCAAAATTGCAACGATAAGGCACAATATTTATGATTTCATCATTGTGTAATAAGAAAAAGCTAAAATACTAAGTTGATTAAAATTATTTTGAACAAATACGTCACTTTCTTTCCATTTCGGCTGTATCAACTTACAATGGCTGTTTTCCATTAGCATGTAATTCTGTTCATAGCACAAATTATATCCTTAAGTGCATGTATTTACGTATATACGCATATATATATATATATATATATATATATATATATATATATATATATATATATATGGTGCTTNTGTTTCGTGATTTTACTCACTCATCAGGAAATGTACGCATAAATATATATATATATATATATATATATATATATATATATATATATATAAATGTGCTTGAAAGGTGTAGTCATAGCAGTTTTACTGTTCGAAACATATTTTATCCTTGAACTGCAGAGTTATTATGGAATTAGTAGAAACATTTTACTTTAGTATATTTTTAATTTTCTCAAGAAGGAAAGAAATTATTGTTAAGTTTTTAGGAGTATACTTACTCTCTCCAATGTTTAGTTTTACTATGTGCTAGTGAGGGTTTCTTATTTTATATTTTAGATAAGATATTAAATAAAACTGTATCACAACATGAACTAGATAATGCATATAGAATGAAGAAATAAATTATTTAAAGCTAAATATAAATAATTATTTAGTCATTGTTTGAGACAAACACAGAGCTCCACTAACCATTTGAAAGCTGAGAGTATAGTATGTTTGTTTGCCAAATGTTCCTGAGTTTCCTATGTAATTTCTCATGTAGCTGAGAGAAAGAAAATGAAAGAAAGAAAATGAAAGAAGACATTTGAAATATTGGTAAGGAATTGTGAAAACATATGAAACAAAAAAAAGAACAAGAAATACAAAACTATTTTGAAATTTTAATAACTGTATTTCATATTATTGATAATATCAGCTTCACTTGTAATACATGTTTTTTGTCTTTAATTTTCGTGTCTTAGAGACAGAAAACTGTTGAAATCTAGGGTCTGAGAAATTAGAGTGACGTCTTTTGCAATATTATTAAGAAACTCCGTGGCCGGCCATAAAAATACAAGAGGTACATATATAATTTGTAGATTTTAATTATAGGAATTCAGGGGGTATAGCAGATCTATAGTTGTAATATAAAGTGAAAGGTCAGGTGGCTAATATTTTATAATACAATATCATAAATTATGATGAATATTTATTTCATACTATTAATTATTTCATATCATAAGTTATTCTAAAATTATATTTTATTACGATAAAATTATAAGTTTATTGTTACATGGTACTGTGACCATACACGAATTCAACAAATAGTGTTTAGTTGTTTCTTCTGCCAATAATGCGTAAAATATTCCTCACTTTCATAAAAAATTCAACTTTTGAAGTCACCAAAATAAAAAATGTAAAGAAAATGAAGACGTATGTTCATCTAAAATTGAATGAGGATGACATTTTAGAAATTGAAGAAGACGTTAGGAAGATAAATTAAGGAAAATTTCACTGAAAATCAATCAACCTTTAATTTTATGCAAAACAAGCAATCTATATCTAGAACAGAAATTAGACTGATCCTTCTAATAAAAATATCAATTTCATAATTACAAAAAAGGACTTTAGAATACCTAATAGTATGACCGATTCTAACCCAGCCTGTCCCTCTGAAATCTGCCATGAAGGACGAATACATCAACGGTTTCATACCTGTTAACATTGTTAAAAATCAGAACAAAATAATAGTGAAAATAAACTTAATTGGATTAAAAATTTAAAATTCAAAAATTTCAGATTCAAAGCAAATGTAGTTAGATTTCTGATACTTTTAAATTCACTTGAGAAATTAGAGATTTATTCCCATTCTTTTACAAAGCGGTTAAAAAAATAAAGAAATAAAGACGAAAAAGAAGACTTTACGGAAGCAAAGATTTTTCCGACGCTACTAAACATTACTTGGAGATGAAATATACTTGGGGAAGAAAAAACCCCCACAGCATGAATCTAAAATAATAAATAACGTAGAATTAAAATGGAGTTTGTAAAATTTAGCAACAGAGAAATTTCAAATGCTCTTATTTTGCTCTTGACTGCAGCGAAAATCTCGTCTCAGAAAGAAGATACAAAAATGTTCTTTGCACTACTCCAGACTTCGGAAACAAAATGCTACTTCTCAGAATTAAAATTTACAATTTACTCTTTCAGAGTATAAATCTTCTTTTTTCACAGTCAAATTTTTTTTACCGTCATTACTCGCCACGATATTCTGTACAGTGAAATAGAAATTCGTGGTTCCTGCGAAAAAAACTGTTAGAACGGATAAATAGTGGAATTTACTTCCTTGATCACAACAATCTTGTGGCTTAGCGGTTATGGTTACTTGACTTCTGTTGGAGTGTAAGTTTCATATTTCACTAGAATTAATTAAATACCTAAACTTAATCTACCATCTCAAAACAACTATTATTATTAGGGGAAAAAGTGTATAAAGTGGCAAAGACATTAATCAGAAAATCAGGACTGACCTATTTTTGTCTTTTCCTGTAAATAACCCTATTTTCATTAAATTTCCGATTAAACTCACTCTGTATAATAAACGATCTGTGGTACAAAGCTTGAATATTGCAATGAAAATTTATTCTGTTTTAGTTAATAGCTTTTCACTGACACTGTACTTGACCAGGACACCAGAAAAAGAAAACACAAGTCAAGTGGAGTGTCAGCGTTAACAAAAACAAAGAGATGGTAAAAAAAGCCCGCCACTTTTTGTGATTGGCTAGAACGAACATCAAGCAAAAGGACTTGATGAAAGCCTGCCACTTTTCTGGTTGGCTGTCTAAAAACCAATTGATGACCCTACAGGAAAAAAGCTTATCAAAAAACCTGGTAATTGATTTTCTCTTCTGATCGTTTTTATTAACGTGGTCCACATTTGCTCTTTTGAAAGAAGGTATGAATGTGCTGATGGATCCTAGCAGAAAATGGTGCATGGTACTTGGACCTGCAAAACTAAAAAGGGCCCCTTTGGATCGTTTGGAGCATTTTCTATCTCTTTGGCAAATACCACGTCAAAATTACAGCTTTTCTCTGATACCTGCCTTTAAAGAGACACAGGCGCACACACCTGAATTATGGTTTTGATTCAAAAAGGAAAATACACTTTATTTATATTGTTAAATAAACTGCTATCAGTGTGTTGAGCCAGTACATTTTCAATGTTTTTATAAAATTGTTAAAATATAAATTCCTCAAGATTAGATTAGGAAAAAAATAATTAAAACCTAAANTAAAATTTACAATTTACTCTTTCAGAGTATAAATCTTCTTTTTTCACAGTCAATTTTTTTACCGTCATTACTCGCCACGATATTCTGTACAGTGAAATAGAAATTCGTGGTTCCTGCGAAAAAAACTGTTAGAACGGATAAATAGTGGAATTTACTTCCTTGATCACAACAATCTTGTGGCTTAGCGGTTATGGTTACTTGACTTCTGTTGGAGTGTAAGTTTCATATTTCACTAGAATTAATTAAATACCTAAACTTAATCTACCATCTCAAAACAACTATTATTATTAGGGGAAAAAGTGTATAAAGTGGCAAAGACATTAATCAGAAAATCAGGACTGACCTATTTTTGTCTTTTCCTGTAAATAACCCTATTTTCATTAAATTTCCGATTAAACTCACTCTGTATAATAAACGATCTGTGGTACAAAGCTTGAATATTGCAATGAAAATTTATTCTGTTTTAGTTAATAGCTTTTCACTGACACTGTACTTGACCAGGACACCAGAAAAAGAAAACACAAGTCAAGTGGAGTGTCAGCGTTAACAAAAACAAAGAGATGGTAAAAAAAGCCCGCCACTTTTTGTGATTGGCTAGAACGAACATCAAGCAAAAGGACTTGATGAAAGCCTGCCACTTTTCTGGTTGGCTGTCTAAAAACCAATTGATGACCCTACAGGAAAAAAGCTTATCAAAAAACCTGGTAATTGATTTTCTCTTCTGATCGTTTTTATTAACGTGGTCCACATTTGCTCTTTTGAAAGAAGGTATGAATGTGCTGATGGATCCTAGCAGAAAATTGTGCATGGTACTTGGACCTGCAAAACTAAAAAGGACCCCTTTGGATCGTTTGGAGCATTTTCTATCTCTTTGGCAAATACCACGTCAAAATTACAGCTTTTCTCTGATACCTGCCTTTAAAGAGACACAGGCGCACACACCTGAATTATGGTTTTGATTCAAAAAGGAAAATACACTTTATTTATATTGTTAAATAAACTGCTATCAGTGTGTTGAGCCAGTACATTTTCAATGTTTTTATAAAATTGTTAAAATATAAATTCCTCAAGATTAGATTAGGAAAAAAATAATTAAAACCTAAAGTAAGGATCTAGTCTTGATAACTGATAACTTGTTCCTGTCAGATTGTATTGGAACATCCTGTAACCTCTTTATCTTGAGAATGAACTGCATCTTTGTAAGCAACAGCTTTGCATCTATCAGGAATATTGCCTTTGATAGGGGGTAATCTAAAACGCTTCAAATTGGATAAAATGGTTCGTATCTTTTAAGAGGACCATTTTCAGATGGGACTTATGAAAAGACACTACATTTTTAGAAAATTTTGAAACATTTTTTCCCACTCTAATTCTTTCATTTTGGTAAGTATTTCCATAGAGAATAACGTGTTTGTAGAGGAAAAAATTTTAACATCGGGATGGCTTGCCAAAATTGAAATAAATTTGAGGTAGCTCTATTTCTGTAAATGTGTTTGTAATAATCTTATTTTCTTAAGCAATGTTATAATGTTCCTGCAGTTGAAACAAATATTTTGGATGATTTCTATCCAATCTCCACCAACATAATTTAACACATAATGTAAAGTAAAATGTTCCTACCGTAATTGTACAAGCACATAATGTTAAAGTAAAATTTTCCTACCGTAATTGTACAAGCTATCGTTTTTGAGCAGATTCACTATATTAAATTTGTAGGTTATTCCTGCCAACATATTTCCAAGTTGAAAATAATACCTTTCAGATAAAAATAAATGGATATATGAGTAATGAATATACGAGCCTACATGATCCCGTAAAAATCACCTGAATTGCAATGTAATACTTACAACATTTGTTTTGTAATAAGCCTCTGGTCTTTTATTTCTGTTTGTAAATCATTCACTTTCTCCTTTCTACCTCTATCGACATTTTAAGTTTCTTGATAAGCAACTTTCAACAGTTCTCTTTAGAATGTGCTTATTGGACGAAAAAGTCCCCCACCGAGAATTTTTGTTTCGTAAAGCAAAAAAAAACAGAAAATAGCGCTGTTCTTACAGAGATTGACATGCTTTACTTAAAACACTCGTAACTTCTCACTTACAACCTGTGCGAACAGATTTATGATAACAGCGCCTCCAGATTTCTTAATGCGAAAGAAATTTGGTCTACTGACTCCAGTTAGGATGTTTTTCCAAACAACTGTTTTTTTAAACATTTAAGATCATTTTATAGCTAATCAACTTTTGTCCTGATGATTATAACTTCCCGATCAACTAGATTTTCACCTTAATACCGATCGTTAAGTCATATATTGTGATTTTGGTTTAAGATAAAAGAAACCCTTCTGCTTTTTTTGAATGACTGTCTAAAACAAGCTTGTTTTATACGTTCAGGCAAAAATCACTGGAAATACACATGTTCATATTTTCAATAGGTCACGTTACAAAATAATATATTAAATTTATATCTTAGACTTTTCCTTAGAAAACGGAGGAGGGCAGAAGAGAGATAGGGTTACAAGGAACATTTATGTGGTATAAGTATGGCTTGGGTGACCTTTCTGTATCGATTTAAATATGAACTGGTACGTGAGAGTCAAGAGGAGTGTGATATTTGCAACAAACGGTAATCACCACCGGTACCTTCTTAGAGAAAAAAGTAAAACCTTGATCTCTCTCTCTCTCTCTCTCTCTCTCTCTCTCTCTCTCTCTCTCTCTCTCTCTCTATCTTTCTACCTACCTATCTATCTATCTATTTATCTTTCTACCTATCTATCTATCTTTCTATCTATCTATTTATCTTTCTTCCTATTTATCTATATATCAATCAATCAATCAATCTATCTATCCACCGATCGATCCATCTGTCCATCTCTCGATCGATCCCTCTATCCATCTATATATTAATATATCTATGCATCTCTAAATCTATAGATTTCTATATCCATACATCTATACATATATATGTATATATTTATGTATATGTATATATAAATTTATGTATATGTATATGTATATATATATTAAGTTTTTATGCGCTTTTGTGACACATAATTGTCACAGAAATTGTCACTTTGGAGACAGTAGTAAATGCCTCAATAAAAGCTCCATTGTATTAGATATAACAACGAAAATAAAACATTCAATTTGAGAAAAAAATGCGAATAGCAGAAATTTGGCTCTCTCAGATAATGCAGATCCAATTCCCAAGAATACAGGAAAGAGTATTATTTTGAAAGCATTGATAAAGTAACTCAGAATTAAGGCGTTAACCACAAAAGATCAAACAAAAATTGAAATACTGGTAAAGGACACTAGTCTGCCTATGAAACCCTACTGTAGGACGTAGCAGAGTTACCTTGAAAATTTTGAAATAGCAAAGAAAAATAAGAAATCAGGAGGGAAACACAATCGTAATACAAAATACATCAAATCGTAAATAACAAATCAGGGATCATTTGCTTGAACATCAAAAAACGATTTGAAATAACTGACAGATTGCTCCACNCATCTTTGTAAGCAACAGCTTTGCATCTATCAGGAATATTGCCTTTGATAGGGGGTAATCTAAAACGCTTCAAATTGGATAAAATGGTTCGTATCTTTTAAGAGGACCATTTTCAGATGGGACTTATGAAAAGACACTACATTTTTAGAAAATTTTGAAACATTTTTTCCCACTCTAATTCTTTCATTTTGGTAAGTATTTCCATAGAGAATAACGTGTTTGTAGAGGAAAAAATTTTAACATCGGGATGGCTTGCCAAAATTGAAATAAATTTGAGGTAGCTCTATTTCTGTAAATGTGTTTGTAATAATCTTATTTTCTTAAGCAATGTTATAATGTTCCTGCAGTTGAAACAAATATTTTGGATGATTTCTATCCAATCTCCACCAACATAATTTAACACATAATGTAAAGTAAAATGTTCCTACCGTAATTGTACAAGCACATAATGTTAAAGTAAAATTTTCCTACCGTAATTGTACAAGCTATCGTTTTTGAGCAGATTCACTATATTAAATTTGTAGGTTATTCCTGCCAACATATTTCCAAGTTGAAAATAATACCTTTCAGATAAAAATAAATGGATATATGAGTAATGAATATACGAGCCTACATGATCCCGTAAAAATCACCTGAATTGCAATGTAATACTTACAACATTTGTTTTGTAATAAGCCTCTGGTCTTTTATTTCTGTTTGTAAATCATTCACTTTCTCCTTTCTACCTCTATCGACATTTTAAGTTTCTTGATAAGCAACTTTCAACAGTTCTCTTTAGAATGTGCTTATTGGACGAAAAAGTCCCCCACCGAGAATTTTTGTTTCGTAAAGCAAAAAAAACAGAAAATAGCGCTGTTCTTACAGAGATTGACATGCTTTACTTAAAACACTCGTAACTGCTCACTTACAACCTGTGCGAACAGATTTATGATAACAGCGCCTCCAGATTTCTTAATGCGAAAGAAATTTGGTCTACTGACTCCAGTTAGGATGTTTTTCCAAACAACTGTTTTTTTAAACATTTAAGATCATTTTATAGCTACTCAACTTTTGTCCTGATGATTATAACTTCCCGATCAACTGGATTTTCACCTTAATACCGATCGTTAAGTCATATATTCTGATTTTGGTTTAAGATAAAAGAAACCCTTCTGCTTTTTTTGAATGACTGTCTAAAACAAGCTTGTTTTATACGTTCAGGCAAAAATCACTGGAAATACACATGTTCATATTTCAATAGGTCACGTTACAAAATAATATATTAAATTTATATCTTAGACTTTTCCTTAGAAAACGGAGGAGGGCAGAAGAGAGATAGGGTTACAAGGAACATTTATGTGGTATAAGTATGGTTTGGGTGACCTTTCTGTATCGATTTAAATATGAACTGGTACGTGAGAGTCAAGAGGAGTGTGATATTTGCAACAAACGGTAATCACCACCGGTACCTTCTTAGAGAAAAAAGTAAAACCTTGATGTCTCTCTCTCTCTCTCTCTCTCTCTCTCTCTCTCTCTCTCTCTCTCTCTCTCTATCTTTCTACCTACCTATCTATCTATCTATTTATCTTTCTACCTATCTATCTATCTTTCTATCTATCTATTTATCTTTCTTCCTATTTATCTATATATCAATCAATCAATCAATCTATCTATCCACCGATCGATCCATCTGTCCATCTCTCGATCGATCCCTCTATCCATCTATATATTAATATATCTATGCATCTCTAAATCTATAGATTTCTATATCCATACATCTATACATATATATGTATATATTTATGTATATGTATATATAAATTTATGTATATGTATATGTATATATATATTAAGTTTTTATGCGCTTTTGTGACACATAATTGTCACAGAAATTGTCACTTTGGAGACAGTAGTAAATGCCTCAATAAAAGCTCCATTGTATTAGATATAACAACGAAAATAAAACATTCAATTTGAGAAAAAAATGCGAATAGCAGAAATTTGGCTCTCTCAGATAATGCAGATCCAATTCCCAAGAATACAGGAAAGAGTATTATTTTGAAAGCATTGATAAAGTAACTCAGAATTAAGGCGTTAACCACAAAAGATCAAACAAAAATTGAAATACTGGTAAAGGACACTAGTCTGCCTATGAAACCCTACTGTAGGACGTAGCAGAGTTACCTTGAAAATTTTGAAATAGCAAAGAAAAATAAGAAATCAGGAGGGAAACACAATCGTAATACAAAATACATCAAATCGTAAATAACAAATCAGGGATCATTTGCTTGAACATCAAAAAACGATTTGAAATAACTGACAGATTGCTCCACTAAGCACCCCTTATCAAAATAACAGAACTAAACTTTGCTTGAAAAGAAACCCATAATAAATAATTAGAAAAAAGGATTGGTTGTTTTTGTATTGGGTGGAGTATTCCATCAAATGATAATAGTTCCAAATATAACACAAGCTAAAACATTTTTGAAGGTTAGTGTAGAGACAAATGAACAACGAAGAACCCTTTCAATTGCCTTGCCTTGCCTATGTGCCATCTCCGAAGCGGAGGTTGGCTACTTTGAATCTCCAGCCTTCTGTTCCAAAGCTGTAAGGAGAAGCTGGACTTGTGCGAGCTCGGTCATTCTCCCGAAGTTATCTGTCTATTTCTTTCTAGGTCTGCCTCTGGCTACTCTTCCAGGTATCAAGTCATCCACTATGTGGTTTTGCAGACTGTTGTGCCTTACGGTATGGCCGAATTACTTCAGCTGCTCTTTTCTTTTGTAGACGTGAAAGCACAGACTCACCACAGTATAACAATATTGACTAAACATATGCCTTGGTAAGCCTGACGCGAAGTGACAGGAAAGCTTTGTGGTATGTCAATGTCTTCCTTTACCAATCAAAGGTGGACGTTGCCATTCCTATTCTGACTTTAATTTATTCCTCTCATCTTCCATCGCTGGTGGTCGTGTGCCCCCAAATTTTGAATCTTGTGTGCGTGCTAGGTGTTTTCCAATGACTGTAATAGTGCATTTGAATACTTCTGATGACACCGTAATGATTTTGGTCTTTTTTTCATTGATTTTGAGGCCTATTGTTTTATTTTTTCTGTCAAATTCCGTAATGATGGGCTTGGAGGGCTCGGCGAGTTGACATTTTTACCTCCCATACTAAACCTTCAGTTTCCTGTATATTTTCTGTAATTCTTTCTGCATATAGGTTGTATAATGTTAGTGACATGATACGTCCTTGATGCACTTCTCTTTTTATTGGCACATAGTTACTTTAGCCGCTGCCTACTGTTACTACCGCCTTTTTTTTCCAGAATAGATTCATAATTATGCTCATGTCTTTCCCATCTATATTGATGTCTTTTAGAACCCGGAAGAGTTTATCATGTCGATATCGATCGAATGCTGTTCTGTATTCTATAAAGCTTATGTATACTACTTTCTACCTTTCAATAACTCTTTCTAGAAGATTTGTACACACAGAACGCCTTTTTTCGTTCCCCTCAGCTCCTGAAACCATATTGATCTTCTGCAAGCTCCGAATTTATTTTTTCTTCGACGCAGTTCTGTATGACTGTGAGGAAAACTTTTGTCATAAAGCTCATAACGCTGACAGTTCTCTTATCTGTGTATTTTGTTGCCCCTGCCTCTTTGGAATAATAATGAAAATCGAGGGGGCACAGTTATAGCGCTATGACTAGAACTATGAGTCTTGAGATCAATGGTTGACTGTGGCTGATACAGACTATGTACTCACACTTTTGTCAGGTGACTCTCCACTATCGTTTAAAGCTCCTACTGTGTGCCCCATGTGCCACATACTCTGCGGCTTCACTTTCAGGGCCAGTGGCCATAGAAAGTTATTGGGTTCTCTGCCACTACCTTTCAATTACATCATAAATTTATAAAATATGACTTTCCATGACCAACACAAATAACTGAGAAGGAAGTTAAACTCTTGGTCAAGACCAAGAGAGAATACTGAAATGCAGTTTATTGTTGACCTCGGTTAATTCTTTATAGTCTTTTTTCTAAGAATTACTTTCTTGACTGACTAAAACTAGCTCTAGACACAATCAGTTATTAAAGGGCGGGTCACATCATTGAGACATTCATAGATATAGCCTAAAGAGAAAACATAGATTGAAACTCTGCCGTACGTTCACACTTTGACGGTCTAAGAGAAGAACAATTTAATAAAAAATTTTATTTTCAAAACCATATAGAAAGATGAAATCGTAATAATGGATGCATTTACGTAAGAAAACGATAAAATAAAAAAGGATTTACCTACATCTCCCTTTACTTCTCCTTCCAGTTACCTGTGTCACCTGATTTCAAGGCCTCATCGGGACACTTTCCCTCAACATGACTGTGCCATCTTAAAGGTACTTTTCTCTCTCTCTCTCTCTCTCTCTCTCTCTCTCTCTCTCTCTCTCTCTCTCTTATGATCATCTTTTGACTTTACATATTCCACCCAACCAGCTTAGGATCTCTATCTCTATATTTTCTATTTAATATGTTTAACTACAAGATCTCAAAACACTTGCACCGAATTAATGGAAGGGGTATTGTCGGATATCTCATAGCATATGGTGCATCATTGCATAAGTTTGCAAACAAAGAATTAATATGATTGGGCTGTGTAGAACAAAAATTCTCTGTCTAAAACTGAAGGCTAATAGAAAAAGTGATGACCTAGCTAATGAAAGATAGTGACTAGACCATGCTCATCCTGTTATGAACAAGAACAAAAGCAACAAAATTATTTTGCGTGGAGATAAATAAGAGAGAGAACTCGAAAAACGTAAGATCTATTACTTGGCAACAGGATAGGTAGGGCAAAGGAACAACAATTTCTATTTAAAACAAAATTCTCATTCGGGTAGATTTGGTGTTGTTGGATACAAAATAATTTGAAAAGGATTTTTTACATGTAATCTGATTGTTTTCCTGATCGTTTGAGATTTCAAACACGTATCCTCGTTACTCCCGCAAAACGTGACAAAGTTTATCCATCCCCTGGTGAAGTTGACAAAGATTAAAAGTGAAAAGGCTAGTAGGTGCTAAATACATTGGGTTGAAGAGAGGGAAAATGTGAGTAATCACTTTCCAAAGTAAATAGTTATATTAACAAAGTTATTTTCCCTCCCTGATATTTGAATTGAATTGATTAAAAGTGTTATTTTACTAATATGGACTTTAAAAAATCAAGAAGCGAACATTGTGGTTTTATCTATTCTCATTTAAATTGTTACATTGCCAAAGAGATGAATTCGTGCTCACCTGTTAATGTATAACTTATTATGTGATAAAAACAGCAACGTAAAGTGATATGCCAAGTATATGAATGCACTTTTAATTACCGTATGATGTAGTGATTCGTGTGGTAAGGTCAATCGAGGTTTTTTAGGTGTATATATGTGTTTCATTCAAGTAAAATAAATAAATGTAATTTCATATGTTTCAATTTCAACAGAGAAAAAGAAGAAACTTACTTATTTAACTTACCACTGGGTATGTCGATTAACATAAAGGTCTGTTTGCAACACCAAGTCGTATTCATATTGTCCTCTGAAAACGTATGAAAGGGAAAATTAGAAAAACCTGACAAACATCTTGTGAAAATTTACTGCTTTTAAAAAGTGAATTCTTAAGTATTTTAAACATGGTTATTGGTTTAGAAAAAGGATGTTGCAATAATTACTAAACAGCTGGAACAATAGAGGCGGATTTCTCAAAACGTGTTTTCAAGAAGTAGGTATAGGAAGTTCTTTAGTTTGCGACCAGGTCAGAAAGAGATTTTAGTACAGAAACCTACTCTTACAGGGAAAAGATAGTATTACTTACACTCTGCGAGCTAAGCGCAAATTTCCGCATTCAAACCTTGACTCGAACGTTAAGCTTGGAGGAAAATCTTTCTGTACTTCATGATATGGGATCTTTAAATGTAAAGAAATAAAAATAGTTAGACATAGACATTTTCCTTAAGATCAAATAAATAATACCGCTAAGCTATTGATGAATAATATCACTAAACAGCATGACCTTATTTCTATATGAATCATTCTAACGTTTTAAGTTTCTGAGCCCCCAAAACACAAAGCATTCTATAAATAGGCAGCTGTAATATTTGTTCATTACGTCAGTACACAGTCAAAATTTGACAGTTATTTTTTGCTATTTCAGTTGACTTCTACAATTACAAACACTTTAACACACCAGCAATACTCTTATTGCTACTAAAACTATAGAATGGGGAAAATTATCCAAATAGAACACAAGCATTAGGAAAAGTAAAGAGTGAGTTCAAGACATTTTCCGTAAAATCAGACAAATAATACCGCTAAGCTATTGATGAATAATATCACTAAACAGCATGACCTTATTTCTATATGAATCATTCTAACGTTTTAAGTTTCTGAGCCCCCAAAACACAAAGCATTCTATAAATAGGCAGCTGTAATATTTGTTCATTACGTCAGTACACAGTCAAAATTTGACAGTTATTTTTTGCTATTTCAGTTGACTTCTACAATTACAAACACTTTAACACACCAGCAATACTCTTATTGCTACTAAAACTATAGAATGGGGAAAATTATCCAAATAGAACACAAGCATTAGGAAAAGTAAAGAGTGAGTTCAAGACATTTTCCGTAAAATCAGACAAATAATACCGCTAAGCTATTGATGAATAATATCACTAAACAGCATGACCTTATTTCTATATGAATCATTCTAACGTTTTAAGTTCCTGAGCCCCCAAAACACAAAGCATTCTATAAATAGGCAGCTGTAATATTTGTTCATTACGTCAGTACACAGTCAAAATTTGACAGTTATTTTTTGCTATTTCAGTTGACTTCTACAATTACAAACACTTTAACACACCAGCAATACTCTTATTGCTACTAAAACTATAGAATGGGGAAAATTATCCAAATAGAACACAAGCATTAGGAAAAGTAAAGAGTGAGTTCAAGACATTTTCCGTAAAATCAGACAAATAATACCGCTAAGCTATTGATGAATAATATCACTAAACAGCATGACCTTATTTCTATATGAATCATTCTAACGTTTTAAGTTCCTGAGCCCCCAAAACACAAAGCATTCTATAAATAGGCAGCTGTAATATTTGTTCATTACGTCAGTACACAGTCAAAATTTGACAGTTATTTTTTGCTATTTCAGTTGACTTCTACAATTACAAACACTTTAACACACCAGCAATACTCTTATTGCTACTAAAACTATAGAATGGGGAAAATTATCCAAATAGAACACAAGCATTAGGAAAAGTAAAGAGTGAGTTCAAGACATTTTCCGTAAAATCAGACAAATAATACCGCTAAGCTATTGATGAATAATATCACTAAACAGCATGACCTTATTTCTATATGAATCATTCTAACGTTTTAAGTTTCTGGCTCAAAGACTGGCTTATGAAGAAAGCAGAAAAATTTACAAGCCATGATATTCAAAATGAATACTAAATTTAATTTCAGACCAAGTAGTTCGAAATTTGTTAGAATCAGCAAGGAGTAATATGTATTCAATTATGTATGACGAGTACACGGACATTGCCAATACAGAACAGCTGACGTTTTGTGTGCGCTGCGTAAATGACGATCTTAAAGTATTTGAAAAGTTCCTGGGGTTTTATGAAATTTCGAATTTATGCAGTAACACTATTGTCTGTGTTATAAAGGACATCCTTCAAAGATATAACCTGAGTTTGGACATGTGTCGTGGTCAGTGTTATGATGGTGCGAGCAATATGGTCGGAAAATCATCTGGCGTTGCAGCTCAGCTACTGCACATCCAACCTAAAGCTCACTATACTCACTGCCATGCCCATTTGCTATCTCTTTCAGTGAAAGATGTTACTAAAAACACGAAGATTCTGAGGGAAACTATGGGTTGCGCTGAAGAGATAATAATTTTAATCAAATATTCTCCTAAACGGGAGAATCTTTTAGGAAACCTGAAAGAGCAAGTTGATTGTGAGAATAATGATGAATTTCAGGTCGGCAATATTTTAACAGAAACCCGCTGGACAGTTCGAGCAATTTGTTTTATGAGAATATTAGATAGTTATTCTGCTTTGTGGAACGTTTGGAAGTATTTTCTCGACAACATAAAATGAAAACGGAGTTTAAGTCTCGCATTATAGGAGTAAAGAAACAAATGAAATCCTTTGATTTCTTTTTTAGACAAAATCTAGGACATCGGATATTTTCTCACACAAATAATCTATCGAAAACGTTGTAGGCAGAAAACATGTCAGCATGCAGCAGTAAAAGAATAGCTGAATTAACAATTCAAGTGTTGCAAAAAATCAGGCATGAGCAGTCATTTACTTCATTTTACGATACTATTACGAAAAAGGCGAAAGAGTTTGAATTTATCAATGACCCAGTAAATCCAAGGAAACGAAAATCCACTGATTATTCCATCATACAGTTTCTTCTCGGCAGTTCTAGTAGTAACGCAGGAGCTTTTCATCCTGAAACATGTAGAGACCGCTACAAAATGATATATTACGAGGCGTTAGATATAGTGATATCGTCACTAAAAGAACGTTTTAGTCAACCTAGCTTCGTAGCTTATGAAAATATCGAATCACTGTTGCTAAAAACGGTTAAATGTGAGGATATATCCGAAGAATTTTCATACGTGAGGGACGTTTATGACAAGGAAGTAGATGAAGCACAGTTTGGTATTGAAACTGATGTTCTCCGTGTCATGTTGAGTGCAGAGGAGACAAATTGTTTTGATGACTTTTTGAGTCAGATCAAGAAACTTCCCCGACCACAGCTTTCACTTCTTCCAAACACGATTCATATGTGCAAGCTGCTACCAGTTAATCCACTACCTTAACAGCAGAACGATAATTTTCAACCGCACGTCGAATAAAAACGTGGATGCGATCAAAAATGATTCATTCAAGCTTTAACTCCCTATCTTTATTGCATACGCACAAAACAATGACAGATGAGCTGAACCTTATTAGCATAGCCAATCAGTTTTGTGAAAAAGGAGAAAGAAGACGTGCAATTTTTGGCCGAATTTAAAAAATAATTTACTGTATTGTAGCATACACGGTATTGTAGTTTCCTGGTGCATGCTAATTTTTCATTTCTTTTCAGAATCATGTTTGGTACCTTCGCTACACCTAACTTTATATAGAGTCATTATATGATCTGGAAAAGCTAAAATAGGTGTTTTAGAGCTTCTAAAATCGAAAATTTTTCTCAACCCCCAACCATGGTGGGGGCAATTTGCGGAAATCTGCATATTTCTCAAAATCCCCCCAGTTTTTAATTAGCCACGCCGTGCCTGGAGAAAGTTTCTTTCTTTTAAGCAATGATTGCTTTCTTTCCTTTTGTTTCGGGGGAAAAATCAAGTTTTTACTAACAGTGTTTTTGCATAACTTTTGTTAGTAATGTTTGTTTTCTTATGATTTGTTTCCTTAGGGTATTTACTAGTTTGCATTTTGTGTTGGTTTGATGTTACCGAATTTTGGTAACAGTGTGGCTGGTTTGAAAAAGTAGTAAAATAGTGTAAAAAACCATAACATTTTAATAAATATATGATACATATTAACCCTTAATCAAATTTCCTTGGTTATTCTTACTATTGACATTATGTAGATTTGGAAAATTTGATGCCAAAGTACTTTGCAACTCTGTGTTAAATATTGGCCATGTTATTTCTCGACATGAACGCTTGACGTCTCAAAAAAGGAGGATCGTACATGTGGGGCCTGTTCTTAAAGACAGAGACATGCGACGGAAAATTGAATTAAACAACGGTTACTCAAAGTATTTTTAAAAAAATTTTGGATGAATTTTGTCAAACTCTGATTTTGAAGTCACATAAGATTACCCTCTTGGGACGACTCATACATGGCTTTAATAATTTTCTCTCTCTCTCTCTCTCTCTCTCTCTCTCTCTCTCTCTCTCTCTCTCTCTCTCTCTCTCTCTCTCTCTCTCTCTCTCTCTCCTCCATTTGAGAGCCACTTGAATTAAAGCAAAATTCAAAACATCTTTTAACAGAAAGGAAGCAGTCGGAATGAAAAAGAAAATTAAAAAAATCAATTAGCCCCCCAAGTAATTTTTGGCCAGTTTTTCTGATTTTTAATCAACAAATTTTGTTCTCAGCTGCTTCCCAGCTGGCGATGTGCTTTCTTTTGTTTTAATTTTCACTTCTAGCATGTTTCAGAGTGAAATCGAATTCCGCCTCATGTACTGCCCATCAAAAATTTCACTTTTAAAAATAAAGATGACGCAACATTCATAAAAAGGAAAGGAAATGTAATATTTCCTTTTTAAACTCTAAACTTTACTTTTGTTCTCATCCATGAAACACACATAGGGAAATGTGCTTTGAGGCCTCCTTGGAAATATTAGCCACCAATATATTTTTCAAGCAGAAGCATACACATGAGCTTAACATAAATGATTGAACGTAGGAGTAACAATCTTAATAAGGTTTAGCTTGGGGTAAGTGATACGACGGTTGGTTTCCGGTGTGTGTGTGTATATGTGTGTGTGTGTGTGGGTTGGGGGGGGGATGAGGTTGGAGGTGGAGAATATTGGGTTTTATTCAATAAAATTTGTGAAGAAGGTTCACTAAGTCAAAGTTGAGGATTTCATCTAATAAAGAAATTTTTAGTGGTGATTGCAAGTTTTTTACAACCTTCTGTTTAAGTATAAGTTTAGTAATTATTATAGTTCACAACTCATGTTCAGCAAATATACAGGTCTATAATGCTTTGTATGCTAGACAAGTTTAAATCTACATGTATTTTGCGACCTAAGAAATCATTGACCTTTTATTTTTGTTTCTGGAAAGTTTTAGTACTAGAAGACTCCTTTTGTTTACTGCCCTTTCTTTCTTATGTATATTGCAGCTGGTAATGAACAATAAACAAACGTATTCGTTCCCATTTTTTGTGTTGATCCTATTATATATATTTTTTCACTTCTCTTTGAATTTTAAAAGTCATGAAAAGCGTAGGAGGTAAAGAAATAGACCACTGATGCAAATAGGCAACAACAGCGTAGGAATAGACTTTAAGAGGATTAAGTAATTTAAGATGCAACATACTTAGCTAATAAAAACGAAGGAAGCTCATCAGAACATTTCCCATGATGTTGTATATAGAAAAGACTAAGACAAGCTACATTTTGTCTATGAGGCAAAGTTTGAAGAGTAGCAGCACTATTTGAGTTTGAACCCGATCAAGAACATTAGGATAAGAGCACCTGTCCAGGTATTGCAACAGTACTCCATTCAAGGACGGAAGGTAGATGAATAGAGATGCAAGATAGTCTTACGTTTATGATACTATTTACCACGATCCATTCAGCTAATCTTTTAAGAGGACGATTTATCAATAGGTTGAATGGATCCCAAGAAAGATCTAAAGAAAATGACAAGCCGGACTTTCTCGGAAAACAGAATTTATCAATAGCAGAAGCAACCCTTGCCAACAGTAACATAATAATGATCTTCTAAAAATATTGAAAAAGGGTAAGCATTTAGTTTTTTTATTGAGCAAAAAATAGCTATGATTTTGCAGTATGATAAGACACAAGCCACTTCCTTACCCATTCTCTGATAATCTGAAGGTCAGACTCAAATTCTCTTTCAAGTTTGTCTGGTAGCCAATTTCAGAGCACATGCTAGTCTGATCGTCATAGATATTGATAGACTGAAGCAAGTTATTAGGAAGGTGATTGATGTAAAGAAGGAAAAGGTTGTACCAATAAAACTTTGAGGAATGCCAGCATTAATAGAGCACTCACCAGATGTTATTGAATCCAGCGTGACTAGCATTTCATGATCTGCGAGAAAAGACTGAATGATGCTAAAGACCCCTCTACAATTGCCATAACCAGAAAGGTTATGATGCATGCCGCAGTGCCACATCTTATCATGCCTTGAAAATACCCAAAGCTATACCACTTCCTTTACGAGACTCATCAATAAACCTATAAATGTCTTACATGTTTTTTTTCAAAATTGGAGCGAGATCCTCTACACTGCTACTGAACATCAACAAAAGACCTAGGTCCTCCAGGAATTCTACCATTGTATTGTTGAAATATTGTTCAGAGACTCAGTAATAATGATAGACAGCGGACTTAGAGGTCAATACATGCCAGGATCAGACGGGTCTTTAAAGAAAACAACAGGATTAGAAACTTTCTAAGAAGGAGTAAAGCAAGACTCGATAGGCAAGTATTGTTAAAGATTGGGCAGCAAGGAAACTAGATCACAAACACATCCTTTTAAGACTACTGCCTTAATCGCATCTGTACCAGGAGCTTTAAATTTGTGAAAAACTTTGCATACAATCATGGGTTTATAATGGCAAAATCCAAAATCAGACCAATTTGTGAAGAACACTTTGGCAAAGAAATACCAGTGTCATTTGGAGAAGGTTTGGCAGAAAACAATCTCGCGGAAAAAGATAGGCCTTTTCATACCTACTCCCCTACAAGATCGTCTTAATTCAACAGACAAGAATGACCCTTCTTCTCCACTCTTCACAATATTCCATTAGAGGTGCTTATTCCTCTTGCGGACAGCCAGTATCCTCACGTTGTTGGCCTAGCCTACACATCTTTTTCCTTCTCAGGGTCTCCAAAATCAAAAATAACTCTTAATTTCATTTTTAATCCTCCAGAAGTGCTCTGCATATGATGTACATCTTTCTTAAAGTACAACACACAAGACATGGAATTTTACCATAAAGTTGTTTCTTAGTGGGATGCTGTTCCTTCAAAATTTTATTTGTAAATAGAACGTAGAAGTCGGGTGTAGGTACCGCCTTTCCTGTTTTCCACTCTTTTGGTGAGAGTCCATAAAAAAGAATCAAGACTGACTCCATTACTACACAGAAAAAGTAATTGCCAATGTTGTTACTTAATTTTGAGTTCCAAATTTGACTTGAGCCTCGAAGTGCATCCTGTGTTTTTTCTATCAGTATCTCAACACCTTTTTTCATCGATGAAATGTTACTGCCAAGAGAGATAAAACCATCGACACATTTTAAGTGGTTTCCAATAGCGTCATCAATGGATCAATTGGTGTTGAAACACTTGTACTCTGTCTTTTGGCATGGACAAATAACCCAATATAACCAGCTGCATTTTCAAGTTTATGAAGCAACATTTCAGCATCTTTTACCTTGTCTGTAAATAATACAAAGCCATCGATACAGTTAGCATACCTAATGCATTTAATCGGATGTCTTCTTCCTCTCGCTTTGTATAGGCTAAGCCAGTAGTATTGAACTTGAAGGTCCTGGCATTTGCAAAAAAGTTTTTTTTCAAAAAACACCAGAATCCTTCAAATGTAATACTACTTTGTGTATTGAATGGTACCCCAATAAAGGAAATTTTATAAACCACTATAAAAGCACAATTTACTGTTAATACAGGGTTGTTTAAATGTCGTATTATACATAGATGGTTTTAAGAAATAGTTCATTATGGTTTTTTAGTCTTATGGTATTTTGTGTTGCATGCGTTTTTAGGGCATGTTGAAGTAATTTGCCTTAGGTGGCAAGAGCTCTTGCATAGCTCATTAGAGCTATATAAGAGCGATGGCTTGCCTTTTTTACAGTTGTATAAATAGAATAGATTCTCATAATTTTAAATAATAAGTTATTTACTTCTAATTGATCTAAATCCTAAAACAAGGCCTTAGGGAATCATACCAGTCACTTGTGTGAGTCAAATCACATGGTATACTTTTAAGAGTGTAAAGAAGTATGTGATTGTCTATTACATTTTTAAATAAAATAGTTGTTAATTATTAATTACTTATATGGTAACCAGTTATTGATTTTCCTTATAATAGTATACCTCAGAAAATGATTAATCTGTTTCACCTCAAATGATAGCATTTGTTTTAAACAAAGCGATTAACAAAAGCACATTTTATGGTTTTCTTTTTTAAGCCCATAATATGGTTGTCAAATGTTAGAGACCATCTTATGTTAAGCTAAACACGAGTAAAATTTTGTAGATGAATAACGAATTTTATCATATAAATTATCGTATAAAAAGTACTGCATTAGCAAATTGAGTTTTTGGTTATGCATTTGATCATTATAATAGTTCAGTGTCTTGTTATATAAGAGATTTAAAGATTACAATAAATTCAATAATATAGCTCAGAATCTAATTGATTTTTAAAGGTTACTACAATAATCATTACGTACAATCATAGTAAGAGAAGCATAAAATAAGCTTTCATGATTTCATTCAGAGGATTGCTATCAATTCTTATCAATCACTTTTATAGTAAATGTTTCAACTAAAAAAGGTAGTAAGATTTTACTACAGTATTTAAAATGTTTTGTGTTAAGTCATATTGTAAAAGAAGATTAGATTCATTGTGTATTACATCACAGGGTTACTTTGACTATTTTAATGAGAAGAACTTCTCATGCTTATCCCTCACAACACAAACCCTAGTGATTTAATTTTCTTTATATCTTATACAGACAGGTTTAAGCTTGTCTAAACTTGCTTTTATATTTAAGGTCAGTAACGTTTTATAGTAAAGGTTGTAGTAAAATTGTATTATAACCACTTATAATTATTTATGTCTCCTTGTAACAGTACAGGGGTTTTTATGAGAACAATTGTATTAATAAAGGATAATAACACAAGCATATTCTGTATTATTAACAAATTAAATCATAAAATGGTTAGTAATTATTAACAATCAATTTTGAAAATAATTTTTCAAGTTAATTTTGTAGTAACATTTTATTACAAAATCTGTAATTTATCTTTTTAAAAATTATATTGAGTTTTTCTGCAATTAAATTTGATATTTTATTTCAATAATCTTTACTTTTTTAAAATTAGTTTTGTTTTTGCTTGTAGAAATTTTATCATACGGTAGTTTGAATAATTTATGCAATTGTCTTAGAATTTAATCAAAATTGATCATTCTTTTTCTATCCTCAGAATTATTAGGAAGTATTTATTTCATCAAATAGTCTTAGCATTTTATTCCTCTTATTCGTATAATATCAATTTTATATTTTATACTGATTTTTGAAATAAAAAAAATTAAAATATATTTCATCTGATAAAATGCTTTGTTAATAATCCTTTATCAATTTTGATAATAGTGATTATATTCAGCAGCATTTTTATAACCATGCACAAAGTCACAATTAATACATACTACTTCACCATTATAATTTTTATTTTCCTGCTTTTTACAACAAGTATAAATTTTAATTTTTTTATTTTAAAATTCAGCAATTTTTTATTACAAAAAATCACAAAATATGAAATCATAACGCATTTTAATAAGCTCTTCATGAATATAATCATTGCAATAATTACCTTCTATTACAAATTTACTATTAATATATGATTATACTAAAATATCTCTTGAATATTGTTTATTATCAGCAATACTCCAAATAAATCCTATAAGGCGACAGAACATTATTGTAGAACATAGCAATATCCCCAACCTTCATGATATTTGTTATAAAACCTTCCATATGCGTCATGAAATACACTATGTAGATGACGAATTATTATTTTTTCAACTATTCTTTCTGATACATATGTTATGCAACTAATACCAGGTCCTATAAGACCGAGCTCGTGGTTACACTCATTCAGAATATCCTTCATTGTTATTAAATCAGCTAACAAATTACATACTAAATATTGATACATCATTGCACTTTTTACAATTTGATCATTTATATCAGGATATATCTCCTTAATGATAGGAAAAGTATCTTTCAAATATTTTAAACAAATATTAGGATTAATGGACATTTATAATAGTATTGAATATAATTTAAAAAAAAAAGATATTGGATCGTGGTCTACTGTATACCAACTATTACAAAATACATGATGATGCAGTTTAATATTCTGATCAGAAATAACTTTTTCCCTATAAAAAGCAAAAGAAGCAATTGGTTCTCTTAGTCCAGCACTACCAATTAGATTTTCATTTGTCATTTGACTAGCTCCTGGTAATGTTCTTGCAGTAAAATCACATATTTTTTTTCTGTTGCACAAAATACTTGATTTGTTTGTTCCTGCTTGTACATTCCATTGTATTAATAAACAACACCGTTTATTTAATTCACTATCAGTTACTTTGTTTTGATAATTTGCAATAGGTATTTTATTAACTTTTATATTATTATTTTTTAAATTTTAGTAATAATAATTTGATCATTTGTTGCACCAGAAATTAATAAATTGCCTGATAGTGTAAAAACTACTAATTTATCCCAGCCTCCATCGTCATGGTCAAATAAAGCAGTTCGAATTAAATATGTTCACAAATAACTGTCTAATATATAGATGATGAAAAACTTAATATTTTGTTTTGGTAAGCCTTGACAATTAGAGCCAACATTAAGAGCAATATCATATATCATTTTCCGTGAACTATTAAACTCAAAATTGTGTTAATGCTTGGTCGTATAACTTAGATGCCCTAAATGTTGAAAGGCTATAAATAGGTTCTGAAGGATTACTTTTACCTTTTTCGTAAATATTAGTAGCTTAAGTTGTATAATATTCCCAAAGCTGTGTTTCTACTAATTTTTCATACACACATACATCTAAGTAAGTTTTAGACCAGCTGATGAATCAAATTTAGGTGGATATGAAGGCCTAAAAGATCAAAATTATTCATATCAAAACCATAATTTCTCAATTTGATCTTGTGAAGTCAAGAATCTACCGGTCTGACCTTACCCAACTTTTTTATCTTTTCCAAATGACTCTAAAGTTTAAACAGCATCGGTTGCTAATCCAGATAATACTTTTCTAACAGTTTTAGTAGCCATTGGCAGTAATATAGTTACTAAACTCTTAAGAGTACTAAAAATGTTTCCACCTTTTTGTACAGTATAACAGATTCAAATCTTAGAAATTTTTAAATCTATACCTTTTGAGGTATTTTAGCTTCTTGAATTCTATTTATTTGTGTTTTACGTAAAATTAAATAATCTGACCAAGATAGTAACTCGTCCTTCTAAGGACGAGTTACTATTAGACTTTTATTAAGCTTTAAGCTTTAGAAGATCATATCTAAGACGTAATTGAACTGAGTTAGCTAAACCATCTTGTTAACTGATCAAAAAAGGTCCGGTTTAAATGGGGCCATACTAAATGAAATTTCTCTATTGCTAGCACCAGTGATCTAAAAAATTAAACACATAGAAATTATCTTGTTGAGAAGTCCCCTTATTTTTATTAACACATCAAATAAAAGCATGTTTTAGTTTTCTAGTTGATATAAAAATTTTGGAAATATCAGATCTTTGTTGTGATTTTTTAACTAAGAATTCTCTCTCTGCCGTATTTCCAAATATGTAGTTTAAGATACTTTTCCAAAAACATTTTATTACTAAATTAAATCTCATCTTTGGAACCAACAATTTGAATTTTGTTACCATATATCCATTATTAGTAGAATCTGTTGAATCATTTCTAAAAATAACATTACTATCATCTTCAAGAACAAAACTAAATCTATATTTTCTATTTGGAGCAATTTTATCCCTAAAACCTCGTTAGTATTAGTATCAGTTCCTATTGTATCTCTCTCTTTGTAATGAAACATGCTGATACCAACAGTGTTACAATAACTAGTACTAAATTCAAGTAAATTCTTATTATGAATAACATGATTGATACCTGGTGAGTCATAAACGGCAACACCATTATTTTCAACATGTATTCCTCGAATTATACACAAATCACTGTTGATAATCCCTACAGTATTAGTAACAGCAAGATCAGCACCATCCGCTGTTCAATTCATTTCAAAATCAACCTCAAGATAACCCTTAAATAGATCTAAAGGTATACTTTCAAAACTGCTATCAATAACAAAATCATAATTTTATATTTCTTTGATATTGTCTATTCTGAGACTCAAAAGTGTTGTTAAGTCTACAGATACATATTGATAATTTTTACAGTATTTTGGTGATACAAAATTCATTCTATACTAAAAGATTAGATAAAATTTATTACACTAACTTATCAAAGTCTAATGATAAGGATTGATATTGTTTTTTGATTTAGTACTTTGTTCTTTCTGTTGTTTATCGTCTAAATGCGATTCGAGTTGCTTTCTATAGTTTGCTTTATATTAAACTTATTCACAGAAATTTGACCAATTTTAGACCCAATTTCACTAGCACCTTTTATAACAGCTTTCTTAGCAGCTTTTTTTACTATGTCCTTATTAATGTTTGATACAACCGTTTTACCAATAGATGATAATTATTTTAATGCCCTTATTATTATTTTAAATTAATAACGAAATCATGACTCTTTAATTATTCAATCCCACTTCGACTATTAATAAACATTAACAATTCCTTATATTAGTATGTTTCATATATTTTTAAATATAAGAATCATATTTAGTCTCGTTAACAACACCAAGCTATGTAAGATGATCAAATATTTCTAAAATTTCACAGTGTAATTGAATTGAATTGTTGCCTGCTGCTTTAGAACCAGTAGGTAGTGTTAATTGTTTCATTAATTCTTCTGAAAATTTACAATAGATCTGACCTCCGTGTAATAGTTTAGTTTTATCAAAAGATTTTTGTTTTGGCAGTTTAGCCAGTAAATTCAAATCATCGTTTTGCTTTTGTTGAATACTTCTTTTTAGGATTGTATCTTTTTGGTAGTAGATCAATTGTTGATTTGTCAGCCTTGTTTTCATAAACAACTATACTATCTTTATAACCTGCGATAATTAATCATTTTTTTATTTTTGGTAATTAATTAACAAATTACCACAATCACCTTTTATCTATTGTACAAGGATGTCAAGGTTTTTGTTTAAAAAATCTATAACCTTGACCAATAAAAGTAGTATTATCTTCAGCAGATTTTTTTCTACTGACTATTTTCACACTATTAAATTTTAAATCAAACAATTTCAAATATCTCTGTATAACAGCAACATCATTTTTAGCTACTTAAGTTACTTCATGATCAATAGTGTTCCGTCTACCTCCAAGAGACTTGAGTACTTTATCAATATTATTTCTCTTTTGGATCCTAGCAAATATTATGTCGAAACCATATTCTTTAAAAATATTCTCTTCATTATTATTCAAAATATATTCTGGATCTTGTTTTGGTTCTTTTTCATCTAGATTCTCTGGTTCTTGTATTAGTTTAAGTGATTTAACAAATCCTTTTTGATTATCCAGTAATTAATTACTCATTTGACCCTGTCTCTTATCAACAGTTTACTTAACATCAAGTCGGGTATCTATTATTGGTTTATATTTTATAATATTTTAATCATACAATTACATTTCACCATCTCTATACCTCTTAACTGTGTTTCTTATAACTCTCTTCATATCATTGATTTTATTAGATGATTCTGTAAGCTTCTTTATTTTATTAATATCCATATATAATAGGTTAGATAAATAAGTACATTTTAACTATTATCTTATTATATATTTTTAAATTATTGATATACATTAGGCGTGATATACAAACAGCTAATTCAAATTGTTGTATATAGATTACAAACTAAATAGTAGCTCCGGCTACCATATTTGTTTACGTTGCTTTAAGTTATAGATTTGGAGTCATCCTTTGTTGTATATTAAGATAGCAGTTTCTAGAATACATATCAACATGATAATAAGAATCTGAAATGTCTCTAGTCAATATCTCATGATATCTCAGTAATCAGTTGTTTAGACTCTATAACATGGTGTCAGAAGTATATTGATTGACTCAGGAAGGTGTTGAAAATACTATTTTACAGAAATGGAATGTTTAATGCCTTTCAAATCTCTGAACCTAGACTCTTCTCAAAACCTCTCAGAAACGTGAAAACAATGGAAAGCCAGTTTCAAAATCTTCCTCCAAGCCACAGAATCGGATAAAAAGAATGATGTTGTCAAACGTTCAATCTTACTCCCCTGCTTAGGCAAGCAAGCCAAGGACGTGTACGATACATTTGAATTTACAGAAGGTAATGAAATGATATATAATGAAATTTTATTGAAATTCGATACCTATTTCATACCAAGAAAAAATCTGACATTTAATCGCTGCACCTTCTTAACAGCACGTCAAGAAGACTCGGAAACATTTGATGAATATTTACTCGTTTACGAAATTTGAGCGAGGATTGTGAGTTTGGAGAACTTCGTGATTGTCTCATCAAAGATCTCGTCATTATCGGTATTCACGACAAGAAATTACAAGAACGTTTTCGTGAGAATTAACTTAACCTAGAAACAGTTTTGATAAATGGTGGAGCTTGTGAAGCTTCCAAAAAGCAAACTAAGTAACTTAATAAAAACTGTAAAACTGAAACAACCAGTAGTAGTAGTAGTATTGATGCGGTTAGAAAACATAATACCTCACATAGACACAACAAACCGAATGACAACATCAACAATTTTGTAGTGGATCTCATCTCAGGGGTTCATGTCCAGTATATGACAAGGAATGTAATAATTGCTTGAAAAAAGGACACTTTGAAAAATTTTGTTTACGAAAAACACCCAATAGGATATCTACTCCGTCACCATCATCCACAGGAAACAAGAAGATACATTCAGTTGACCCAGCACCACCAGAAAGCACCGACTCTGATAGTCGTGATGAATTCTTTATAGGAACAGTTACCGATAGCAGTGAAACTGCTCTTCAATCAACCAAACCTAACAAAGCCGCTGAAAACCACTCTCGACCAGCTAATCCTAGCAATGATTAGACCATTAATTTCGAGATAAATGGAATGTACATTGACTATAAATTACACACAGGTGCACAAGCAAATATTTTACCATACTCTCAGTACTTGCAACTTCTCAATCGTCCAAGTCTCCATAAGATACAAAATAAATTTACAGCTTATAACAATGAACCACTCAAAGTACAAAGACGTTGTATATTAAATCTTAAACACAAATCTCGTACTTACCCAACTCTATTTATCATTCCAAATATCCAATCGACACCAATCATTGGACTTCAGACATGTACTAAACTCAATCTGATCAAACGCGTCAATGTAATCAATATCTTTTCGACTTTATAAGTAAATATTCTGACTGTCTTGGTGAGGTAGGGACAGTGAATAAAATTTACTATATCTATCTTAATCCTGACATTCCTCCAGTTATTGATGCTTGTAGAAAAGTTCCTATCGCACTTCAAGAAACACTTCAAATACTTCAAAAACTTCAAACCCAAACAAGAAATAATTCGAATGAAAGAACTAAACATTATTACTCCAATATCCGAACCAACTGAATGGGTAAACTCTCTCGTCACTGGCAAATAACTTGATGGCTCCCTTGGTGCATGTATCGACCCCTAAAATCTTAATAAAGCAATTTGTCATCATCATCACAAAATGCCAACCAGTGAAGAAATTTATCTCGAATGTAGGGTGCAAAATATTTCACAAAGTATAACGGTACTTGCCAGATGCATTCAATGCATACTGGCAAGTACCCTTGGATGACGAAAGTTCGAAAATATTGACATTCAATACGCCGTTTGGACAATATCGATTCAAACGTATTGGCATATGGTATCAAATCAGCCAGTGAGATTTGCCAATCGATTATCGCAGAAATCACTGAAGGTGTCGCAAATAGCCAGGACGACATCATAATCTGGGATCTACACCTGAAGAACTGGCTGAACGAACTCGATTATGTTTAGATACTATTCTTAAGAGTGGACTCAACCTACGTAAACATAAATGTCTGTTTGGAGTTGCAAAAATCACGTTTTTGGGTCACATAATTTCTGCTGAAGGAGTTAGACCAGATATAAAGAAAGTTTCAGCCATCGTTGACATGCTCATACTGACAAATGTGAAAGAACTTCAACGCTTTCTCGGAATGATAACGTATCTTAGAAAATGAATTCCCAACCTATCAAAGGAAACCATACCTCTAACAAAACTACTCGAGAAGGATATTGATGGAAAATTGATGCTCCAGAAATCGATGTATTGAACCGGCTGAAGGAACTCGTACCATCCATCACAACATTAAAATTCTTCAATGCCAATTCCTCAACACGTATCACCTGTGATGCATCTCAACAAGGCCTTGAGACAATACTTGAACAGTTACAGGATGAGACATGGTGCCGTGTTGCATTTGCATCACGTACTCTAACGTCTGCTGAAAGTAATTATTGTTCGCTTGAAAGCGAAACCCATGCAATTGTATTCGCCTGCCAACGATTTCATGAATATCTATATGGTCGCATATTTTCAGTTCTCAGTGATTACCTCCCACTCAAGTCGATCTTCAACAAGCCACTATCAAAATCTCCAGCTTTTCTCCAGCGTTTTCGACTCCGACAAAAACGTTACGACTTCACCGTCGATTACCAGCAGAGGAAGCTGATGTATGTCGCAGACACCTTAAGCCGAGTACCACTGGCTGAGTCAACACCTAAAATACTGCCCAGCGACATTGATGCTTATTTCTATTCAGTATACGACAATTTGCCAATCAGTCAACACCAACTCAATCAGTTCCAGAAAGAAACTGAAGCTGACACAACCTTGTAGCAGCTCAAAATTCAAATCCTAACTGGATGGCCAAAATCAAGCTCAACTGTACCTAAATCGTTAACATCCTTCTACAGTTACCGCGAATTAGCTTTTTACAATGGTTCTATCGTCAAAGGTCAACGTATCGTCGTTCAAACCACACTCAAACAGGAAATGATACAAATTCTCCACTCCGGTCATCCAGGCATAAATTAAATTAAAGAAAGAGCCAATGAATCATTTTTCTGACTTGGTATCAACTCACAGTTGGTGCTGGATGCCAAGAATTTCTTAACCGTCAACTAAAGGAGTCAGAACTCCACCATGAAATCCCTCAAACACCGTGGACAAAACTGGCAACAGACGGAGATACATCAAAAGCAAACACTCTGTTATCCTTGCTGACTATACCATAAAGTATTTTGATCTTAGTCAACTCCCAGATGTGACTAGCAAAACGGTCACCAACTATACCAAAGCCATCTTATCCCGCTATGGAATCCCAAAAGAGATCGTCTAAGATGGTGATCCACAATATGTCGAAAAAGAATACAAAGCCTTTTGTAAACAATGGGGCATTACACACACATTCAGAACATCATGAAAGCAATGGATTTGCAAAAAGAACAATCCAAACTGTAAACATCTTGCTTTGCTAGCACTCAAAACATCCAGATCAACAAGCACTGGTGCGGCTCCTGCAACAATGTTCTGCAACTGTACAATCCGCACCTTGGTTCCAACTATCACCACCAAGGTTCTATAACAACAACACCGTGCTTCTGAACCATCACCAAAGCAGCTAACCAAAGGCAAACCATTAAAACCAGGAGATGCTGTCCGCTTCCATGGTGGAACCACTTAGTCAACATGTGCCAAAATCATCGGACGAACAAAAAGACCAAGTTATCTAATTCAAACTGATAAGAACACAGTTGCCAAAAGAAATTGTCGGCATCTACTGAAGACAAATGGACATTTCAGTACTTTTAGCAAACATTCTGATGATGAAAGCATCATTGGAGACCCTCATCAACAACAAGAAGTAGAGTCAAGCGAGGACACTGATTTTACCGTCCGCTACAAACGTAATGACGATGAGTCATCATCAACCGCAAGAACAAGATCTGGTCAAACTATATCAATATCTAGGCACATGAATGATTATGAACTTGAAGCATTTTCCTATCTTAAAAAGCGGGATGTTGTATGTAGATTACAAACTACATAGTAGCTACAGCTACCATATTTAAAGTAGCTTAGGCTACCATATTTGTTTACGTTGTTTTAAGTTATAGATTTGAAGCCATCCTTTCTTGTATATTAGGATAGCAGTTTCTAGAATACATATCAACATGATAATAAGGATCTGACATATCTCTAGTCAATATCTCATGATATCTCAGTAATCAGTTTTTTAGATTCTATAACAAAATGAACACTACAAGACGTCTAAAAATGGTAAATTGATGCTTACAACAGCTTGCATTATTTGTAAGAGAAAGAAGAGTAGTTTTGTTAAACAGAATAAGAATAATATATGTGGTACAATTGATACTTATAAAATGATAGGTAAACAATCAAAACCAAAGGTTGATTTCACACCTAGTAGATGCAAATATATGGGTACATTCAATCCACTTAATTAACATTTAGAGATGATTTTGATGGTAATATAGTTAAATATCGTGTTAAGCCGTATAACAAAGTAGATGAAATCAGTGCTAAACAGGATATTTGTTATAGTATTAGTAAAAGGTCAAAAAATGAATGTGATATAGTTATGGTCAATTCATTAGCCAAAATTCTTTAGCATCAAATGCCTAAATGGGGCAGGGTAGCTAGGAATGTTATCAAAACAAAACACAAACTTGGATTAGCAAATGAGGTTCATAAACCTATAATAAGAAAATTCACTTGACGTGTGTATAATGGATCAATAGACAGAATATGCTGTGCCACCATTGTTCAAATGCAACAGTTTAGTAGATTGAATAAAAGCTATAAATACCTAAGTGAATAATATATTTAGTAAATATGGAGGGATTGTTCCATTGAAATATAAGAAAGGTGAAACTGTAACTAAGGAATTTGAAATAATCTTGAAGGTAGAAACCTGTGATTTCAATGGACTGATAAAGGTAAAGAGTTCTATAACAAATATTTGAAAGACTTATAAGAGAAAAATTGAATTCATTTATATTCCACTGAGAATAAAGAAAAATAATCTCTAGTTGAAGAAGGGAACCAAACAATAATGACTAAAATTTATAAACAATTAACTATTAGAAATAATACACAGTAGTCAAACACCCTACCTAAATGGATGAAAGAGTAAAGCAACACTAAACATTCAAGTATTAAAATGACATCTGTAGAAGCACCTATAAAGAAGAATCAAGGAAATTTATATGGTGGCATAAAAATATGAAAACAAATACCAAAATTTTGAATAGGTGATAAAGTTCGAATATCTAGGTTTCAAAAAAGACCTTTGATAAAGGATATACAGAAAACTGGTCCGAAGATGTATTTTAAATTAATAGAACCCGATATACAAAACCATAAATGTATGAATTAAAAGATTTCAATGATGAGAAGATACAGGGGCAGTTTCTCCAAACAGGAATTATTGAAAGCTAAACAAAAAACATAGAAAATTTCAAAATGAGGTCAAACGGTTTAATTTATTGGAACCAATCATATGATTTGTTTACAAAATACTGTATTCTCATTGGCTAGAAATTTATCATGCAATTTGTTAAAAATGAATTGCTAGGAATTTACATGTAATTGACAGGGTGATTACAAAAAACTAGGGCGACTACAGAATAATCACTTTCTCATACGCTTCCAAACTTAAGCTACACGTAACCAGTCATATAATTAGGATGCTAATAAACTTTATGCTTTGGTCTATCGTATGTCTTCACTTCTACCTACGGAGGTTTCAAGTGGTTATCTGAAAAACATAGCAGTGGGATACACCTAGGGAAGTATGATACAGATAGAAATAAAGGATTGATTCTAGAAATTGATTTAAAATATCCAGAGCAGTTGCATAATCTTTATAACAGTTATCCTGTAGGACCTGAAAAGGTTCAAGTGAATGCAATATGCTGTGCCCATATTGTAAAAGAATAGCTGAGAAATATAGTATATCAACAAGTCTTGTTCATAAATAGATTCCTACTTTAAACAACAAAGGAAAGTATGTTATACATAAAGATATCTTTTTCGTCACTGTTTGGCTGACATAAGAACATAATTTATTATAAAATTGTACAATGAAAGTGAAAATTTTAAATTCTTTCTGATATGTGCTCGTAAATGTAAAGTTTAGCTACTTTTGCAAGGTAATAATCTGGCCTTTAATTTACTTGTGTAAAAATGGAGTACTTGTTTTCTTAAGTATATAACTGATGAATGCCCTACCTCCTTTTGGTTGTCATATACAAGATGATTTCCTCTCCATATTTTTGGATATCTGGGGTGAGACTTGCTTCGATAGACATCCCGATCTTCCTCTAAATAAAAAATATCAAATATATGATAAAATATACGTATGTCTAAATGGTAGAAATTAATTGAAAAACTGATAATTGTCTTTATTTCCTTAACTACCAACGGCATGAAGGCCATGCAATTTTACCTCTTCCCTGAATCCATAATACACACACATACATACATATATATATATATATATATATATTATATATATATATATATCGATCTCCGAAAAACTTTATTTATATGTTGTTGAATATGTCATGACTGTCTTTAATGGTTCAATTTACGATATGAGTAAATTATCTATTGTTAGTAAAGAGTGAAAAACAAATCTTTATTTTGGTGGGAACTTCTCTTCTTTCTTATGGAAATGCCTATGGAAGTTTGCTCATTGTTGTTTGGGAATGTTAACGAGGTAGACAAATCTATAATTTAGAAGTTACTTTTTTCTGTCCAAAGAACATGCTTATGTAAGCTTGCTGAGTAATCTTGATATAAGCTTGCTTAGAACCATTGTTTTAGTAGTTACTTTTCTTTTTTTTAATGAGCGTGCTTATGAAAGCTTACTCAGTGTTATTTGGAAAAGAGTTAATGAGTAAGAAAAAAATCTTTAATTACCTTTCTTCTTTCCAATGGTAGTCCTTATGAAATCTTGCTTATTGATGTTTTTTACCGTTTCCTTTGACCTTAAAATGAACAGTGGTGACGATGATGAAGAAAACAGAATTTTTGTATCGTTTAAAAGATCTGCATTTCAACGAAGATGAAGAAAGATTAATAAATCTTTTTTAATACGTTCTGTTGATCCAGCATGCTGATGTTGAGTTTGTAGGTGATATTTTCTAAGCAGAAAATTAGTGTCGTGTGCCTTTTTTATCTCTTTCCAAGCTAATTTTTTCATCGCAATTATCCTTGGTGTAGTTTTAATTTATCTTATAAATTTATCGGGTTTTTTATTGAAAGAGGGAGTTTTTTAGGTGTTTAGGGTAAAATTGCTGTAATTAAATAATTAAAGACTGGTTTGGTGAGAATTTAGGCTAGTAGGAGGTATTTGCTAAGCAGAGGTTTAGTTTTCTTTGCTTTATTCTATCGCTTTCAAACCTTGTTTCGTTTATTGCAGTTTTCATTGGTAGTGTTTTTATAGTTTCTGCATCTTTTACAAATTAATCAATTTTTGTATTAACAGAAGAAAATTGCATGTCTTTAACTTAATGGAAATTTAAGGTAACTCAATAATTACAAGTTCATCTGTTGAGTATTACACTGATTATATTCGATCAATTTACTTTTAAATTGTGCCTTTTTTAAAGAGTAATTTAATGCCTATGCTTATTATTTTCTGCGTATTTCAATCCATTGAGCAAGTTACCACACATTATATATATATATACACTGAAGGATTTTTTCTGTCGTTTTTTTTATTATTATTGAATTTTAATTTCAAATGCAGATGTATCTGTTTGACTAAGTGAATAAATCCAGGCAGTAAGGTATTTGAGGTAACCCAAATACCTCATCAAAACTTACGAGTGTAAAACCATCCCTTACAAAGTGCCAAATGACCATGTAAAAAATAAAAGTAAAGATGCGAAATTCATTTTTATTAACCTTTTGTCTCTTGGTTTCAGTTCAAAAGAAATGGACAATTTGAAAAACCTTTTAAAACTTTAAATTTTGATTAAAGAATCCTAACCAAAATTACAGAGATAGCTATCAGGTGTTTGTGTTACATATATAACGATCCACATCAGGATTAAACTTCATCACTACTTCTCTTGTATATTTGTTTTTTACTTTTCTTTTTTCTCTTTGCAGTAGTGAGACCAGCGTTGTTGTATGGGCTTGAGACGGTAGCAACAACAAAGAAACAGGAAGCTGAGTTGGAAGTGGCTGAGTTGAGAATGCTGAGGTGGTCGCTTGGGGTCACACGCCTGGACAAAATCCGAAATGAGTACATCAGGGGAACAGCACATGTTAGAAGATTAGGATTGAAACAAAGAGAGGCAAGACTTAGATGGTTTGGACATGCGATGAGAAGGGAAGAGAACTATATCAGAAGAAGAATGTTAGAGATGCATCTGTCTGGGAGGAGAAAAAAAGGAAGACCAAGGAGACGATACATGGATGTAATTGAAGAGGACATGGGGGCGTTGGGAGTNGTGACAGAAGGTCACACAGTACAAAAGTGAAAGAAAGAGTATACAGGACAGTAGTGAGACCAGCTTTGTTGTATGGGCTTGAGACGGTAGCAACAACAAAGAAACAGGAAGCTGAGTTGGAAGTGGCTGAGTTGAGAATGCTGAGGTGGTCGCTTGGGGTCACACGCCTGGACAAAATCCGAAATGAGTACATCAGGGGAACAGCACATGTTAGAAGATTAGGATTGAAACAAAGAGAGGCAAGACTTAGATGGTTTGGACATGCGATGAGAAGGGAAGAGAACTATATCAGAAGAAGAATGTTAGAGATGCATCTGTCTGGGAGGAGAAAAAAGGGAAGACCAAGGAGACGATACATGGATGTAATTGAAGAGGACATGGGGGCGTTGGGAGTGAGAAGAGTGGACGCTGAGGACCGTACCAAATGGAGATGCATGATCCTCTGTGGCGACTACTGACGGGAGCAGCCGAAAGAGAAAGAAGAATAAGAAGACTACTTCTCTTTTTATAAATGTTGACCTATTTAAGTTTCCAGTCTTAAGCAAAAGAAAATAAGGTCCAAAATTGGAGTAAATTGTTTGAATTAAGATAGATAACGTTTTTAAAAAGTTATAATTATAAGGACTGCAAGGACCCCAAAAGTCAAGCTCAGTTTCTAAGACCAGGGCTTAGTCTGAGACTACTGACAACAACTGTACCTTTGCTAAAGTAACTTATTATCATTGTCATTATCATTACTATCTTTAATATTTTATCATTGTCATTATTATCTGAGTTTTTAGATTCTGGTGTTTTTGTTACTACGAATCCGTATCAGATAGGCTCTTAGAACACGCAGGGATATTAAGATATCGGTATTTATGAACAAATCTGTATCATCATTGAGAAATATTATTATTTGTTGGTTTGTTTATTTATTTTTACAAATATATGTATTTATCAGTATTTTTGCTTGAAGATCATATATATAGCATTGCAAGCCTTTGGTATTCAAAAATATAATTTTTCTTGTCTCACACTACAGTGTATATGTCCCTAGAAAGACGTCTCTTTGAGATCTTCTAACCTCAATGACTAGGTAAACTAAAGTGGCTTGATAAGAATCGAAACCGGTCCATGTCATGTTATGTCGTGTCATGTCAATGCCGTTTAACGTTATCAAACTCTAATATTGTCTTGAAATATTGTCCTGAATGTTATCATTGGTATTATAATATTTGGTATATATGATATATATATATATATATATATATATATATACTCCAGCTACAGACAGTACTGTTTCGCCCTTTGTGGGTTCATCAGTGCAGCACAGAGTTTCTGAGACATAACTCTCTCTATATATATATCAGTAACAAAGCAACAACAACATCTGGCACTGTCACTTACACGTATCTTAACGGTCATCATCCATTTACATATTATAAGATGTTCTTACAATAATACTATAATAATACTATAACATAGTAAGTAAATTCATAATAATAATAATAATAATAATATAATAATAATAATAGTATTTGTTATAACATGTTGAATAGCGATAGATACTAATTACTGAAAATTAAGTACGCAAAGGGTTTGGCTTAGGTGTCTGTTGATTTCTTAATTGGCCAAAGGGGGTTATGCTGGCATAGTGTTTGGTTTTGTTTGGCACCTTTTAACTATTTCTATTTTATTTCTAAGTCGTCTTCCTTTGACATTTTCTCTACTTATTTAACTTGCATNGTATATGTCCCTAGAAAGACGTCTCTTTGAGATCTTCTAACCTCAATGACTAGGTAAACTAAAGTGGCTTGAGAAGAATCGAAACCGGTCCATGTCATGTTATGTCGTGTCATGTCAATGCCGTTTAACGTTATCAAACTCTAATATTGTCTTGAAATATTGTCCTGAATGTTATCATTGGTATTATAATATTTGGTATATATGATATATATATATACTCAAGCTACAGACAGTACTGTTTCGCCCTTTGTGGGTTCATCAGTGCAGCACAGAGTTTCTGAGACATAACTCTCTCTCTCTCTTTATATATATATATATATATATATATATATATATATATATATATATATCAGTAACAAAGCAACAACAAAATCTGGCACTGTCACTTACACGTATCTTAACGGTCATCATCCATTTACATATTATAAGATGTTCTTACAATAATACTATAATAATACTATAACATAGTAAGTAAATTCATAATAATAATAATAATAATAATATAATAATAATAATAGTATTTGTTATAACATGTTGAATAGCGATAGATACTAATTACTGAAAATTAAGTACGCAAAGGGTTTGGCTTAGGTGTCTGTTGATTTCTTAATTGGCCAAAGGGGGTTATGCTGGCATAGTGTTTGGTTTTGTTTGGCACCTTTTAACTATTTCTATTTTATTTCTAAGTCGTCTTCCTTTGACATTTTCTCTACTTATTTAACTTGCATCTTTTTGTTTGATGGAATTGTGTCGAGGAACAGGTATATTTTTTCTTTTCTATTTGTGATTACTGTCTTCCTCTTATTGACTATTATACTTCTGTCAGTACCCATTGATAATTCCTCAAGATCGCACTTTCTCCAGTCTCATTTACTATGTCTGCCTGATGTTCTGTGGTTACGTTTCTATAATGCAGACATCATCAAATAAATAATATCACAATAGAATACGAAAACTGATTAACTAGGTAAAATAAAGTTTGCTTTTGATCTTGTTTTTCCAGCAAAAGTGAGACATGCTAAATTAGAAAGTGTTCTTAATAAAAACACTCGAGGCTTTTGATTTTATAACGGTTGTATGGGTATAATTTTACACAAGAAAAACGTCTCCATATCAGACGCTAAATTCTCTTTTGTAGAGAATGGCTACTACTTTTACACAGAAACTTTGGCTAATCAATAAGGAGAACACTAATTTAATTAACTCTTATATTAATTATTGTGGTCTTCTGAAGTATATATTTATATATACACAATATATGTATAACCTGGTGTGTGTGTGTGTGTGTGTGTGTGTGTGTTTTCGGAAGGTCATGAAAATTTGGTGAAGGGAAGTGAGAAAGTATAATTTGCTTATTATCATATATTATGTACTAAGTTACTCCCAAAATGCATAGTGTACTTAATCTTTCAAATACTACATTGAAGGCCTGTACCTCAGTTTGCACAGTAGATGTTACGCCAAGCCATTGGGATTGGCTACAAAAATGTTCGTGGCAATATTTATCTTCCACTTTTTACTTTCTGTAGAGTTAATAGATCCAATAAAATGTTAAGCTGTTATTAATAACAATTACTATTACAACCAACTGTAATTCTCACAGATAGTTGGGCTTTAAAAAATGTGAGGGACAGTAAACTTTCCGAAGTTAATTAAACTCCTAGGTATAACGAATTCATACAAAGATGTAAGACAGGTGATATAAACCTATTGATTGCTATATATGAAAGTAAAGACAAATAGTTTCATACATTAAAGCAGCTGCATCTACAGCTCATCTTGAACATTAAAAGGAATTTCTTTAATATAAAATGGAGATGGTTAGATCAACAAACGCGGATTACATAGAATCGCAGAGAGTGATAAAAAGTTTATGATAAGTAATTGTACAACTTTAATTTTAGAAAATACTGACAGTTCCTCAAAACTAAATTATTTTTAGAAAAAGTCATTATAATGTCATGTTTACTTCAATATATTTAAATAATGAAGCCAGATATTACTTTGTTTTATACTTGAGCTGTACATTCTGCAGTAATTCCTTATTATATATATATATATTGTCACAATATAATAAATAATTTGGAAAAATCCAATTAAGAAGACGATGGTAAATGTTACAGATATAAAAAGCTCTGTGTTACCAATACGTCAGCTGTAAGATAAATAAGAATATTTCCAACATCAAATAGGCCTACCTTTTTTGTAGAGAGCTTCAGGTGTACTAGGGCCGATATCTATATGTGAAATTGCAATCTTTGGTACATGACTAGCTGGGTAATAAATGTCTCCTGGTCCTTTACTGACATTTGTTGAGATTAATCCAGATATATTTGGTGTAGTATCTGAGCTATCTTCAGCGGTCAGGCTGGTCAGTCCACAATTATCAGAGGAAAATTGTTGCATTTTGCTTTTTCTATTTTTCTATCAATAAACCTCATTTGAACAATCATCGAAAGAAGACTCAAGAAAATTGTTCGTCAAACCATTTAGTTTTGTTATCAGTATCTTGGATGTATTTCAGTTCGAACTGAAGCATTTAATCACCAAAGTCCTTAAACTAATGCATTGGATATTTTTAGTCAGGTCTTCATCAACTCTGGATTTACGAAAGATAACATTTCTGTTTTTAAGAGCAGGTATTTCCTGAAGGCCATACTTAAAACCATTGTTTCTTGTTTCATTTCACTATGTTTTTATTGTTTCTGTGGTCACATTGATTGACCATTACTGTACAAAATAAAACACAACCTTTTGTCTGATCAAAGCAACCAAGCAGAAACGAACACTGATTTACTATTTGTAGATAAATTTTAACGGTGATAAGAAAGATCTTGCGTGTTTTGGTTAATTTACTCTCAATTATCGGGAAAACCAGCCAAAGAATTTGTTTGTTAATTGTACCAAAGTAAATGTATAGAATTTAGCCCAATTTGAATACAAACCATAAATAAAAATATATTGACAAGTCATCATTTTCCTAAAGAAAGAGGTATTTTCTAGGCCCTCATTGAATCCCATTTAATCATTACTGTGGTAAATGGAATCATTATTACCATTGAGAACATTCTATAAAACATAGACCATCCCATTTTTAAAAAAATCCTTTTTCTTACAGGTGACCTTCAGGTTTTAAAATGATCGATATAGATTTTCAATTATTTATAATAAAGGAAATAATTTTTGCACAGTGGTTACTGTGTGTTCAGTCCTTTGTCATTTTGATGTTAGGCTAGAACTGGTGCCTTTGTAATTAAAGTAAAATTTCTAATCGGTGGGTTAAATTTTTATTTCTAAGGAATCACAGTCCTGCTACATGGGATTTAGGTTCGCTCTGCAGATATAATATTTTACGAAATAGTTTGGCAAAAAACCAACCCATTTCTATTTTCTGTTCACTGTCCCTATTCAAGACTAGGAAAAATAAACTGCTGTGCAGGAAAGATACAGAAGTTTTGGGCTTTTATCTAATATGTTTCGTTGTCTTGCATACAGTCACGGCAATCTACTTTACTACAATAAAAATTATTTTAGTTGAATAGAAACACTGAAAAAAAAGAGGTTGACAAGAATAGTGGTTTCGATAATGAACAAGAAATGTTCTTCGGGAACCTGGTCAAGCTCACGAAAAATTTCTTAAAACTGAATGTAAACAAGGCTTGCTTACTTGAAATAGCAAAACACCAATGTTTTATTTGAAACCAGGTAATACTATCACTGGTTTTTACAATATACCATATATTACAGCTATTTGCAAATAATTGAGCAGCGATATATTTGCTTTTGGTCGCGAGCGAAAAACCATTGTCATGCAAAGAAGAGGTTAAAGGAGGCTGCAAGGTATTTTCTGCATTCATCACATATACCTAATTACTCAAGCTATCGGCCCACACAAGGGTTTGCCAAAGAAAATCAAAGAAAGAAAATTCAGATGGTAGGGACACATTACGAGAAACTCTGGCTTAAAAAAACTACTACTGCAGGGCATTGTAAAAAGAGGCCAGAAACAAGAACCAGAAAAGAAAAGATGGTGCAGTAATATCAAGGAATGGATGGGTTTTAGCTTCATACAATCACAAAGTGCAGCCAAGGAAAGAGCAGAGAAAAGTGGCCCCCAAGTTATCATCACACATTATTTAGATATTTAGGAGGAAAGGTGCAAGACAAACAATGTGGAGCCATTATAAAGGTTTTGAGCCTAAAAGATATATTAGTATAACTTTGAATCATTTTAGCAAACTTTGAGCAATCACTAGTAGTAGACCTCCTTCAGTCAGTATCGACCGTAGATGTTAATGCGCCCCAGTTTGATGCAAAGGCAGGTTCACAGTTGGAGCAGCTTCTGTTGTGACTGGCGAGAAGAATTTGGGAGCAGCAGACTTAAATTAGATGCAGATTTGAGTGTTTGCAGGGTTGTGTCGAGACCCACGCTTTCCATAACCAATATGTAGATAATAAATTTTTGTAAGTTGCTTTAATATTTATTGGACCCCAAAATTATTTTTGATGAATTTTTTGACGTATCATTTGTAGAAGCCTTCTTAAGCACAGATTTTTAAGCCTGATGTCTCAAACAAAATAGTTTGCTATCTTAACCATATTTGAATAGTCTGGTTCCTACTTTTGGATGTACCAAATCATTATCCCACTAAGCCGCTGTGTACCCTAAATTAGTCATAAATAAATTTGAATTTGTTATCAGTATTATCTCACTGTTATCATTTATTGCGTATGGGAAATTTAAATAATTAATAAATTCTGTTACTTTAGCTCGTTGTGATACGCTAGTTTTTGAACTTTAAAAAACTAGTGGAACTATTTATGAGCTTTTTTCGGCTTCAAAAAATTTTGTTAAAGATAAATGGATGTCGAGTGATCAAAGACAAAATCCAATTCTATTGTCATTTTCATTGTTATTTCTGGTGCACTGTAAATTAGACTTTTTTCTTGACGTTTAGTTTCTTGACGTGCAAAAATATCGACAATAAGGCATCGCCTATAAACATTTTCTATGTCTATACAATAGTTAACAGATTTTATATCGAGTCAGGCTGCAGGCTTTACACTACAACTTGCTAATTAAAGAGCTTAAGTTTTTTTGTTGCCTTTTTGCTATTGCAGGTATATTATTTGTCACCTTTCTTGTCAGAAGTTTGAAAGACCTATATTCATATATCCAATGAGACAAGATGTAATAAGAAAGCAGGTTAGTGGCTGGAAGCTTCCCTGAAAAAAATAAGTTTGTAGTTGTCCAGTGAGATAAAGATCATTTCTCGTATCGACAAAAATAACCCTTGGCCCTCTTCTCTAATACAATAAAGAATAAGCTTTTTATTAGTTTTGCTGTTGTTTCACCTTATATTGAGGGCTGAAGCTGGATTGTGTTTGCACTCAACCGGTGTAAGCAAGTGCTAGAAATTCTGACTTGCCCTTTCATCGCAATTTATCTTTGTTTCACGAGTAGAATTCAAGTAAAAGTATGCAAACCTGTTGATAATAAATCAGTTTTAGAAGTCATTAAAATGATGAGATTACAACCAAATTGCCTCAACTTTGTATTTTTTGTCAGTGCAGCACAACGTAGTCTTTCTCATCCACTTTGTAACCGCAAGTCAGTGGTGTCACTAAAGACTTTGGGGCTAGATTTTAGGCACCAGAATACATCCAAATGCCAGTGCGTTTACATTCGTTGTGTTTAGGAGCTAGCTCTCCTGTGAGCCTGCAGTTTTCTGATTTTGGACCGTATGCACTTTTCATATCATGAGGCGTGCAACTGCATCAGCACCCATCCACACATACCAAAAATGTCCAAGGCGTATAAAACATTGCATCCTGGAAAATAAAAATTTGAAGTAAAATTTCATAAAATCCTGTCAGTCTAATAGGCTTTTCGTGAAAATTTGCCACGAGAGCCATACATGGCAAATGTCGATAAGCTTAGGAGAATAATCCCTCCCTTTAATGATTTTTCCTCTAAAGTTTAAAAATACATTATCGCTAGCCATCGCAGGCGAAAAGTAATCAAGACAGAGAATCGCCGTAAGCGGCCTATTTGGATATTATAATTACTGCTCCTTTTTGGCTATTTGACACGTTGAGAATTGCCCATGTAAGGATTGTTGGTGAAGACGTTTTTACTGCTAGAAGGAGTCTTACGCATCCTGCCCTCGTTTACCTTGAGGCTAACCAGGGATGGAAGCAGGGGTAGTAGCGTCAGTTGCTTCGTAAAATCATAGTAGATATGCCACAAAAACTATTGAAAAGTTAAATAAATTTGATGAGAGCAAATGCCTTTTTCACTCATGAAAATGCCACTTGAATGAATTTTTAGTCATCACAGAGCTATCTACCTTAGAGGGAAAATCAATGCAGGAAAAGTCGATTCATAAAGTTGAAGTGATCACAATAACAATTATATTGAGAATCCAGACCTCGTCTGATAAAAAATACACTTCACCGACTTTAAAATTTAGGTTGTTTACCTAGTTAGGCAATTGTGTAGGTTTAATGAAAAATTGCCATCTGGGACTAAAAATCAAAAAATCAATTTTCTTTTATTGCTTTTCATTCGACATAATCTACATCTTTGAGTGAATGGTATTAGAAAGTCAGGCAGTATGACGTTAAGTTTTATATAGAATAAAGGGTGCTTTCTGAAGATCAGAGGTCATCAAGTGCCAGCCCAGGAATTAATTCATGTTCTGAAAAGAACTTAGATCTTAAGCGCATTTCCTTAGACATTTTTTTATTTAACCATAAGGTGGATACAGATAATTAAACTCTTTAAAATCACTTAAATAACTCACTTTCAGGCCTGAAGAAAAGTGTTTTTGTAAACAGCTTATAGCAAACAGAAACTTTCCTGTATAAAATTGATGCCTTACTTGTTATTAGCTATTGTTTGTGCTCGCTTTATTTCAGAGAAAAAATTTTCATAACAACACATTGTCATACGTTTTGAAATATACTACCCTTTGGAGCTTTAAAAGCCATTTTTTACAATAAACAGAAAAATTATAAATAGCTCAGGGCTCTTGTTGTACGAAGAAATTACATTAGGAAGTTTACATAAAAATTATGACTGAAAACATTACTTTTAAAGTAGAAATTATTTACTGCTTTTTTAAAACTTTCTTGCGGCCCTGCTTTTATGAGTTGTAATCTGTTCATAAGTGTGATGTCTCTATCGTTCACAATTTTTAACAGTCTATGTAAAGCACTGTAAGTGTATTACTGCTTTTACGACGGAGGCCACTTCATCTGCCGGATTATAGAGATGGTGTTGTAAGAAAGAGAAGTAGTGAAGCTCCCTGTACATCTTGTTTTGAGACATACATTTCAATGACAAACTCTTTTGGAAGATACAATTACTTTAAAAAAGGCCTAGCCACCGTATTGTTACTTTACATTTGGGAGTTGATTTTCTGCTTTACCTAATGAACCAAGTTCCAAATAACCAAAAATCAAGTTTAAATCATTCTTCTCTCATGCACTAGTTGCAAACTATTTCTTATAGAAAAGTGAAAAATGTGTATGTTGAACTAGGTTCGAACTAGTGCGTATAGCTATCTCAGCTGAATCACCTGAGCTGTCGGCACTCATTCTTAACAAAATCATTTTTGCAACTACATTTGCTACTTGCGTTGTCGTTTTATAGGAGACTCAATACTATATGAGTAATTGAGATAAAATGAACAATAATAAAGACCTGGAAAAAAACACACGGTGCACTCAAATAAAAGATATGGTTGTGAATGAGTGATTGCCAGTTGTCTGATTAATGCACTGCAATAATTTTGGGCTATTTTCATAAGGCATAGATTGTAGTGTAGTCAAAGAATTCTTTGAGATAGACATTAAACAGTTAGTCTCATTTGCCTAGGTATCTCCAAAATTTCGAGAAAACGTTATTAATCCTAAAAGCCTTCCTATCAAGCCTTTCCTTAAAAACAATGGAAAAGTGTCTGGACTGTTGATTGTTGGTTTAGCTCAATGTGTCTCCATGTGAAACGCATTTTTAGACACATATGCAAAATATCTATTCCATGTCTGGAATAATCTGTAGATGGTTCTATGCTGTTACAGATAAGCTGTGGAATGTGTACCTCAACTCATTGTTATTAGTGCTGTTCAATACCACAAAGTACTTCTACTGTTATAGCTACCAACGGTCAATGGGTTGTGTTTGACGAGTTTTTGATACAGAAAAGTAGCGAATAGTGTAGAACTTGAGGGCCTATAAGAATTTTACTTCTCCGGGGGCTAATTTTGAGAGAATTTTTTGTGTTTGAGAACCATCGGTAGATGTTTGAGCATATTTTACATGCATGTCTTGACACTAAAAGTCGATGACATATTGTTATATTTGACATAGTCTTTAAGCCTAAACAGAGCGATTGTGCGATTGTGATGGGCCTCTTGTAGCAGAATGAGGTTAATATTGTTTTTGTCTGCAAAATGACATCAAACAAGGTCATTGTTAGGACTTATCAGACCCAAGTGCCATACTGGTTATTGGTCAAAAAATCATGCTGGCATATTTAAAGGAAAACACTTTGTCCAACTACAGCGTGTCAGTTAATTGATGCTAAATAATTAACTTTATATTTTGTTGAATGCGTTAATTTGGAACCTGTTTGTAAATATCAGTATTAACTATTTATAAGGTACAATAAAAAAGTATTTCTTTGTAGTGTTCTACAGCTGTAAGGAAAGATAAACGAAACTTCAACTATTTTTCAAAGTGAGCTCAAATTCGTTTTCCACTGGCTGGAGCAAATTTGTCACGATCCATAATTCAGACGGATCTTCGATAGCGTCATGAATTTTGCCATGATAGTTTTTTGTTCTGGCACAATTCAACTAGAGAAAAGATTATTTTCATGGAACTTTTATCTTTGACCCAAAAATCAAATACTGCAGAGACACAAAACAAATATTTTTTCGTACTTATATGATATATTCAAATTTATACTTGAGTTTATATTTTTCTTATTTGGCGTGTTTCAGTAGAATTGTAAAAATTATTTATTGCAATTGTAACATTGGTCAAGTCTGTCTGACTGCCTGTCTCTCTCTCTCTGTCTCTGTCTTTCTGTCTTTCTGTCTTTCTGTCTCTCTGTCTCTCTGTCTCTCTGTCTCTCTGTCTCTCTGTCTCTCTGTCTCTCTGTCTGTCTGTCTCTCTCTCTCTCGCTGTATCTCTGTGTGTGTGTGTGTGTGTGTGTGTGTGTGTGTATCTCTCTCTCTCTCTCTCTCTCTCTCTCTCTTTCTCCCTCCACTGAAGTACTTTTATCTTCTTATTTATTTTACTGAAAATATTTGAGAAAGTAGTTTTTATAACACAATGTAATGTATTATAGAAGGCTTATAGTGCTTAGGACTCCTGGTCTATGTCAAATATGATGAATATCTCAGACAATTACATTCATTAAATTTAATATTTGCAACAGAATCCTATCGATTAACCGGAGATTGCTCGTTAATATTATTCATCATGCGCATAATTTTTTTTTTGAGTTTTAGATTACAATTAATTGATTTCTAATTGAATAAGCACTNTGTGTGTGTATCTCTCTCTCTCTCTCTCTCTCTCTCTCTCTCTCTCCCTCCACTGAAGTACTTTTATCTTCTTATTTATTTTACTGAAAATATTTGAGAAAGTAGTTTTTATAACACAATGTAATGTATTATAGAAGGCTTATAGTGCTTAGGACTCCTGGTCTATGTGAAATATGATGAATATCTCAGACAATTACATTCATTAAATTTAATATTTGCAACAGAATCCTATCGATTAACCGGAGATTGCTCGTTAATATTATTCATCATGCGCATAAATTTTTTTTTGAGTTTTAGATTACAATTAATTGATTTCTAATTGAATAAGCACTAACGTTCAAAACCAGAACAAATAAGGATTCTTTACAGCTTTATCCTAAGTAATTTTATCTTAACTATTTTTCAGAGTACTTTCCGCTGCCACAAACCTAGCTAGTATAACAACAGTAACATACTCTAATGATAATACAGACAACTTTGATGACCAATGGCAAAATACAAAGTACCATTAGCCCTAAAACCAGTGACAGTGTCTTGCACCTCTCTCCCTAAGCAAGCTCTGAGTAACGTTACTATTGATATCTATCTACACAAGAGAGATGTAAAAAATTAGTAAAGGCATACGTAAATGAAAGTTAGCAATAACAAACAAAAAAAGGAAGGGATAGGCTACTAAGGACATGTAATGTAAACATAATATCAATAGAAAGATTTAAAAACTACGTAAATAACTAAACCACAGCATGGATTTAAGATGCGTAAACGATGACTAGGCCTAAACAATGGTGGAAAATGCCACATCTATAATAATCTAAACAAAGGATAGGGGATGTGATTGTAATGATGCACCTATTTATTGTGTTTCTTTAATCGAATACAGAATGGCCTTCAAAAGAAATTATTCATAAGTATAAACAGTGACAGATATCTTGAAATCAACTACAACAAAACACCTTCGAATCTCAACTCAAACTAAAACTTTTCGTCCCTTGTGTTGGTATACTCACAGATTGATGCTACTTTCTAAATCAATACAAATCAATAATAAGCTGATAATTGACATTTTCAAAATTGCACTACTGCGTATACCAAGGGGCATTACTTGTTTTTTCCTCTGAAAGTACAAAACATTTATTTAACATCTATAATCTTTATATAATGGTGCTGTTATTATTAGGTTAGCCTGTAATAATATTAACTAATTGATTGATAATGGCACTTGACCTTTAGACATTTTCTACTTTAAGGGTCGGTCTTGTTTTTCTTGCAGTGCACTCAAATTTGCAAAGTAGATTTAGTAGCTGTGTTTATGGACGATTAAGATTCACGAGATTTAAACCATTGTTCTTGTTATTGTTTGAAAGGTGTAGCCTCTATCACAAGAAAATGTAGATGGCTAATTTTTATCAATTAATTTTAATGGTTAAGAACCATGTAAAGCATAACGCAATAAAGTGTATGAAACTATGAAGAAATGATAAAAAACGAAAGTAAAACAGGAAAAAAGAAGGTTATGGGAAGAGATAGGATTTAACCTCAGACGTAAAAACACTAAAGTTATATAATGTAGGGAATAACTCAGAAGCCTAGGAGTTCAATAACCTTGGAGTCCGAGGAAAAAAGCTACAATCATAGAAAGGTTTATTACAACGTGGGACATCAACTACCTGTTGAAGAAGACGTGGAAAGAAATGAGTCACATGAGTTGAAAAATACTGCGCTGGTACCAACGAAAAAAACCTACCGGAACATTGCTATGATAATACAGAGAAGACTAAGAAAAGGCACCTATCCACAATATTTGAAAGTTTTTGTATGCAAATCCAGATGGAAAAGTCCAACTAGGAAAATTATAGGAAACACCCGTAGTATCGCTGTCAGTCGTTTTTGTGGCTTTTACAGGGCAACAATAATCTATGTTTATGGTGCTAGCTCACGAAAAGTTGCTGTTGTGACTTTAGACATTTAGCTGGTAGTTATAAAAAATAGACGCGCTTACCATTGTAGCCCAACATCTAGCAACTGTGAAGTGGAAACAGAGCCAAAATGTACTACTACGAAATAATTTTTCCTTTACAGAATCTTTTAACTGAAACCATTGTGGTAACGTTGCTTAAGTAGTTCGACCGAGTACATTTTGATGAATATTAATCTGGGAATGCACTGCTTATTGTTAGAAAAGTTCATCAGTATTATTAGTAGTTTCAAGCCAATTATTTCATTATTATAATTTTCTGTTATTGATTGGTTGTGTCTCCCAGACAAACTGTGCTTCCCTGCGGCTTCCGAAGAACACCTCTTTTGTGATTTTGTAGCTAAACTGATTTACACAATGATTTTGTTTCTTGAGTACTTTGGAGTCAGAAGGTTTATCCTTTTCAAATCCTAGCTTTATAAGTGATTACACATTTTTACTTCATTTTGAGCATTAGTCATTCAATAATTCGTCCATGAAATAAATTGTTGGTTTAATTCTTCATACGGCAAATCTTTATTGACAAATGGTCCCGCCACTTTTTGTTTACTAATGGAAAAGCAACATTTTCGGAATATTCACTTTTAAGAAGAACATTAGTCTGGAATTAAGTAAATAATTCGGACCGTAGCGAAGGAAGTATGTGCTCTTTATCTGTATAGACAATACGCGCTCTTTAATTTATAAGTTTAATTCTAATGCTCTAAGATATTAAACAGAGAATACTCAGAATGCTATTACAAAAGCAAACTAAATACCCGTTGGAGAAAGTTACTTTCGTTAGGACCCTTTTAAAGACGATATATTTATATATATATATATATATATATATATATATATAAATAAATATATATATATATATATATATATATTACGTATTCTTCCGAACACGTTTTTATATTTTTTAACCATTCTTTTGAGTACATAAAACGGACTTGTCTATTTCATGAAAATTGGAAAAATTGGAAAAAGTATGAATAAATTTACTGTCCTTCCACTTGTAATAAACAACACCTTGTTTACCTACGTTGCTCTCATTATCACTATAATCCATTTCTTGTCAGAAATTAATTCACATGGAAGGTACATTCGATTTGAGTGAATAGTACTAGAGGTATGGAAACTTTTCGTTTTCATATATAAATAAATATATATATATATATATATATATATTACGTATTCTTCCGAACACGTTTTTATATTTTTTAACCATTCTTTTGAGTACATAAAACGGACTTGTCTATTTCATGAAAATTGGAAAAATTGGAAAAAGTATGAATAAATTTACTGTCCTTCCACTTGTAATAAACAACACCTTGTTTACCTACGTTGCTCTCATTATCACTATAATCCATTTCTTGTCAGAAATTAATTCACATGGAAGGTACATTCGATTTGAGTGAATAGTACTAGAAAAAAACTCCATCAAAGGCACAAAAGAAAAAATATGTTGAAGTATACCTTGTAATCTCTTTCAAAAAGATCTATTGTGGGGTTGTACACTACCGACTCCCAAGGTCAGAAGTAACCGGGCATCGCACCATCAATGTCATGGTGTGAGTTTTTGCCTTGATAGATTTCAAATTGAAAATTTATCCTTCCTTATCCTCCTTGTCCCCTTTCTTGATAGACTTCACCTTGTTTATGGTTGAAGGGTTGAGCTTCCCCTTGATCGGAATCATACTTTCGGCCATACTTTGCCTGTCTTAGAGTGAATTCAATTGCATAAAGTTGTTTTCAGGACTAAAATTAGTGGGGGTAACTGGAGAGGTCTATCTTTGCCTGCAACTATTATGGCAGTATTGTCATTAACTTCCATGTTGATTAGTATTTGGTCAAACTGATTTATCCTTAATGCTAAAGCCCGTAATTACACATGCAATTCAGTGGCTGTGAACCAATAATCTTTCAAGGAAAGCAATTTGTGTTAGCTTGTAAACAAACTGAAACAAAAAAATGCATATAGCTTATGTTCCATTATTGATTGCATCCATTTCTCCCTCTGATTTATGTATTAATTACACTCAAACTAAATGATGGCTCCACACTGCTTATCAAAGTACTTCAAAAAGTAGTCACAGGGTTTATTACAATCAGCCAAGTGCTGACTTGGACGATGGGACCGTCGTACCTCGTCCTTTCCATTTTTTTCCATAATGATGAAGTCTGAAAGACAAGACGAATCTGGCTATAAAAATACTACAGACTGATAATTTCAATGTTTAATGATCCATAATTCTCTTCAAACATTAGGAGATTCATTGTTTTTGAAGAAAACCATTCTTTAAACTCCTGACGGTACTTTTGAGACATGTGATATATCACATGTCTCAAAATATGACATGTATGACATGTGGAAAAAATTGACATATATGACATGTGATATTTACATCCCACAACAACTTTACATCATCACTCTCAAAAACTCCTTCAGGGTCATTAATAATAATATTATTATTATTCATTATTATGATATAATGTATTATCAATAATATCAATATGTTTATTCATTATTATGTATTATAATTAGCTGGCATAGTTTCGAGGTCCGAATTGGACAAGGTGGTAGAAACTGCAAGAGTCTCAGGTATGGGAAAAGTTATCACTTGTCAGTGATGCAAACAAATAGGTAAAACGTCAAGGGGAGTTGGATTACAGTTCCACGCCTCTGGCAACTCAGCTTAAAATGAAATTTGGAAACTACATTAATTGCAGCTCAGCAAGTGATGGGCAATGGTAAAAAGCTACCTATCTCCGTCAAAAAGACACTTCCGTAATAAAAAAAAATAGGATGTCTTCACAGTTTCATTGAATTAATCAACAATTCCCCTAATCTCAATTGGGCACGTTTAACGCGTGTATGACTCTAGCTGCTTTCAGCAAATGTCTCCATTTAGAATGTTTGTATGAATTGAGTGTTTGTAATGTTTAAAGAATCAAACGCTTCTTCCCAATTAACGTACCCTGGCGTCATAATTTAATGAAACACTGGGATAGAATAACTCTATCTACACTGTAATGTTATCTATCTACACTGTAATGTTATCTTATATTCCAATCCAGGTTTACGAGTTGAATTGTAAAACTACTCTATTCTCCATACTTCTTACCTATCTAGGTGTCTTTAGCCTCATCTCTTTCTATAGGTTAATATTGGTATTCACATTAGATAGTGATAGCAGCTTTTAGACATTTTTCCATCTTGAACTGACTAAAATTTTGATAAACTGTACCTGCAATAATTAAACTTAATTCAATCGTAATAATTCAACCTTAACTAAGGCATTCTCGATAGTGTTTGGTTTGTCTTCTGGTGATTCTTCAAGAATACCTGCAGCAGAGTTTATTTTACGTTGTTTGGAATGTCTTGGCTCAAAGATTTACAACGTGTGTTCTAACAGGAGAAGAGTGCAACTTTCTATAAATGTAATTTTTCCCCTAATAAATCTAGATTGTGTATGATTCTTTGGTTTCTAAGTGCTTTTTCCCCTCATGTGGCTTGAATAATTTTTATGTTAAAGTCGACTCATTTCTTGGCTAGATTTTTTGGCATCAGTCTTTTTTCTTCTTCTACACAGTTCAAAACACTCAGTGGCATTATACCTTTTATGGTACTTAGCCGTACATATAAAAGCAATTTTAAAAATCTGGGATACAGTCAAGAATCATAAAAACAGTAGCATCACACAGCGCTGACAGATAGGAGCATAAAAAAGGCCGGATGTACTAAGTACAACATAGACCAGAAAGTTTAGATTCACTCTGTGAGCTAATTTTCACCATATTGGACCAAGAGATTTGATAAAAAGACTATTTAGTTAAATTGGTTTATATTTTATAAACATATCATAAATATATCGCTTACTAGCTAGTTATTAGTACAGGACATATTATTAGGGAAAAGCTTTTAATTTCTGAAGTTTTGAAAATTTTCAATAGCGGATAAACTCACTTAAAAATCAGTCTTTGATAACAAGATACACAATTTTTACATATTTACAGTATAATCATATCAATAATTTTGATTGTCCTTAAAAATATCTTAGAAAGTAAACAGGTCCTTTTATTTTAGATATTTGTTTGTAAGAGTAGAGTTTTCGAACAGAATCTGACAATTAACCCCTACATCTCGCTCCTCCTACCGAGGTGTGCGCGCATCGCTGCACCATTTCGAGACAAACAAACATGGCTGACGATGGGAGACGTATCTCTCGAAACGTAGCTCAGAAAAAGCTTACGACTCATGACATGATAAAGCTCTTACATCTATGGCTTCCTCTGATTCCATAAAGTTCAGAATTTTCAAGATTATTAGGGAAACATGGCTTCCTGTAGTTTAGCCTGTCTTCCAGACAACATTTCGGAAACGTATTTGCCGTACAAACCGACTCTAAGGCAACGCCAGAGAGTGGATTTATACAGCCAAGAGCAGTATCTTAATGCTGTAAGGATTCAAAACAACACTGGAGTCATTTTTGATGTGAGTACGACCTGTTTTGTCAGGCAGCACAAAACCGAGGAACCGCATCGTGTGCATCTCACTATCGAAATCGAAGACGGTGACAGAAGCATATTGCAAATGCAAAGCTGGGTAAGTGTATCATGTATTATCTGATATAGCCTGTAATTAGTTTTCACTTGACTGTCTGAACTTTAGCTCTTGCAGACTCAGGTTAGACTACCAAGACCTGATCGAAAGCCTTTTGTTTTAGTTTAGGTCAGTAGGTCAGTAGGATAGGCCGTGAGAAAAGACTAGTGCAGTACTGTAATAGGGAAGTGATGCCTATCAGAAACGGTGACAAGCCTGTCTTAGCTTGTAGATTGGTGCTATGCTTAAATAAGATTGTCACTCGCAGATTATGAGAGTTGATCTAGCAAGCCAGTGTTGACGAGTAGTGTATGTCTGTCATCAAGCCTGTACATGTCTATACATGTGTGTTGTATTGTCATATCATAAGCTATACACTATTACAGATTGGTGTTTACTATCTGACAGATCATCTGAGTGAATGCAGCACGAGAAAACCAGGCAAAAGCTGAACTGTTCACTGCATCAGTTCCATCAAAAAGGTACTTGTTGTCTATTCCCCCACCCCATCAAAAGATTAAGTAGACTTTTGTCCTATAAAAGCTTTTTTCCCCAATAAATTATATATCAAACGAAAGAGCATTTATTTCTTTATAATCGGTGTAAATGGCTTGTTCAAAATTGAATATTAAGTTGATTAACTAATCCGATCAAAACGATGACTATGCCAGGATCGGCAAGTGTAAAATAATTTTCACAAAATCAATCCTAAGGTAAATTACACATCAAACGAAAGAGCATTTATGTAAATGATATACTTTCAAAACTTACATATTTTTGTTTCCCATAGACTACTGATTTGAATAGTATAAGTTTGCTTTCTGCATCTTGTTTACTTGTTCAGATATGACTTTTTATGTTTAAACCACAGCGTTGATTTTAAGAAAAACATTTTGCACTTGTTGATCCTAGCATAGTCATCGTTTTGATCGGATTAGTTGATCAAATTAACATTTAATTTTGAACAAGCTATTTACACCGATTATATAGAAATAAATCCTCTTTCGTTTGATATATAATTTATTGGGGCTAAAAATTATTTTATGGGACAAAAGTCTACTTAATCTTTGAAGGGGGAAATAGAAAACAAGTACCAAACATAATTAAGAAAGTGTGGATTGTAATGACTGAAATAAACTGTGCCCACATCTAGTGCAGCAACTCTCATTTTTGGAAATCAAATATAGAATGCTTTGGGTGGAATTAACTTGGAAGGTAAATGGACTGATGCTGGTGACTGATTTGTTATGATCGGATTGGGGGTCTCAAAAAATTGTGGCTGACTAGACCTGAGGCAGGTGTGTCTGAATAACGCGCGCTGATTGGCTGCGCTGCCAGGGGTTAATTGAGACATCAGATGGAGAGCGCAGCTTTAGTGTGAATTTAAGGATGATAGCTACGACGAGCCACATGACAGATAAATTAGAACGGAGTAGTCATTTGTAAACCTTTTATTTTATTTCATTTCATTGACACATCTATGCCAGACCTATTTNCCCCAATAAATTATATATCAAACGAAAGAGCATTTATTTCTTTATAATCGGTGTAAATAGCTTGTTCAAAATTAAATGTTAATTTGATCAACTAATCCGATCAAACTAATCAAGATCAACTAATCCGAAAAGAAAGTTCTGTTTCGTGGCTTTAAGTTTTGCGTTCGTCCGGATAAATTAGACTATTGTCAGACATTGATCTCATTTGAAAAACTCACCAGAATACTTAAGAATCACCTTATTAATCGCAAGAGTGGTGTAGATTTCAATTATGTAAGGACTAAGTTAAAAGATATTGCTCTGTTCACTTATCATAGTTATTCTCCGGATTTGCTTCCTCTCAACATGAGTAGGACTAAATTGTTGACCCTTAAGAAACTGTCTAAGAATAAGGATCTTATTATCGTACGTCCAGGCAAGGGCAATGGTATTGTCATTCTTAATAAAATAGATTACATTAATAAAGTTGAACTTCTTCTATCGGACACATGTAAGTTTAAAAATTTTGATGCTAATGTGCTATATCTCTGTTGTAAAGGTGAAGGGAAACTTATTCGTTTTTTAAGGGATACACTTTTAAAAAACAAATTTATTTCTGTGTCTGTCCATTATGATCTTTCGCCTCAAGGGAGTAAATCTGGTATTTTATATGGCCTTCCTAAGGTTCATAAAAAGACTTGTCCTGCTAGGCCCATTTTGTCAGCTATTGGAACTTAGAATTATGTTTTAGCTAAATTCTTGGCTTCCATGTTGCAGCCTCTTACCAGTAATCATTATGCTGTTAATAGTTCATTCTCTTTCGTTAAGTAAATTACTAACACTAGTTTCTTTCATGGTACTGTCATGGTCAGTTTTGATATTTCTAGTCTTTTTACTAACATTCCTCTTGATGAATCTATTAATATTATTTTATATGGTCTCTTCAGTGAAACTGATGTATTAAGCTTTAATGGTTGCTCCTTTAATAAAGCTCACTTTAAGAAACGTCTGGAATTTGCTGTCAAGAATAATAACTTCATTTGCAATAATCAGTTGTATGAGCAGGTTGGTGGTGTAGCTATGGGCTCTGCACTATGCCCCGCCTATGCTAATATCTTTATGTTTGCTTTGGAAAAGAACTTTCCTTCCAACTGTCCTCCTGAATTGAAACCTTTACTTTACCGTAGGTATGTCGATTATACCTTTTGCATATTTAAGAATAATGCTCAGGTTCAATGTTATTTTTAGTATTCGAATGGCCAACAGCCCCAACATTTTATTTACTCACGAAAGTGAAGATAGTAACTCTTTGCCGTTTTTAGATGTATAAGTCACGCGTTCTCATAATGGATTCTCTACTAATTTATTTCGTAAAAAAACGTCTACTGGCTTATATACTAACTCTGAATGCTTGTCACCTATTCAATACAAGGTTAATCATATATTGGTTCTGATTTATCGTGCTTATTATATTTGCTCTCATATCTTTCCTTTCATGAACAAGTTACTAGTATTAAACGTTTTCTTCTACAGAATCGATTTCCTATCTTTCTTATTAACTGAGTAATTAAGAATTTTTTAGATAAACAGTAAATTATTAAAATTTAGTCACAAAAAGCTCCTTAGCTTCCCGTACTTATTTTGCTTCCATATTTAGGAGTACATAATATATTCGTCTTGAAAAGAAACTTAACAAGTGTCTAGACAAGATTTATCCTCATATTGACTTTAAACTTATTTTTCAATCAGACGCATTGAAAATTGCTTTCCCTTTTAGGATCGTGCCCCGAGTCATGTTCGCTCTTCGATCATCTATAAATTTACGTGTAATAATTGCAAGGCTACTTATTATGGCAAAACATCGCGTCAATTTATTGTTGGATGTAGAGAGCATTTAGGGGTTGAAATAAAAAGGGGAAAACATTAAAGGTGTTTCCTCGTCCATTTGGGACCATATAAATGACACAGGTCATAATGCTTCGATTGAGGATTTTTGCATAATAGATATTACTTATGGCGTATGGCGTAAACATCCGTTTGCGAATACCGACCTGGCGATTGGCGCCTACCATAGCCCCAGAGGTGGTGAAACTTTGGTGGAACTCTTGTCAGTAGGTGTTAGAGGGTTTGTGAGTTCATGGCAACTTCGGTTGTTAAACAGAGCAACTCCTCTGATCCCTTCTTGATAACAGCTCCTCTTGGGTTTCTTTGCCACATCTGGTCCTTTAAGGCAAGTGCCAAGTTACAAACGTGGGAATGGCTTAAAGATTACCCCTTTAAACTACTGGGCAGCAGCAGTAGTGGATGGTGGCTGCTGGCGGATGATCCTCCTTATGATGACAACGGCAGGAGTCCACTGGTCCGAGTTAGTAGGACCATGCCCCAGTTAGGTGGGTCTACGATGAAGGAAGGCAACGAAAAGCCACCTTTACCTTCACACACACATGCCATCACATAACCGTGATATCCGAGACAACGACGTTAACGAGGCCCATCTACGTGAGGGTGTCGCGTCCGGCAGGGGAGGATGTGAGGCTTCCCAGGTCGTAATCATGCGAAATCCTTACAATCTATTGAGGATAGGTACATGGAATGTGAGGTCATTAGTAAGACCAGAGAAGCTAGAGAATGTAATCAGAGAAATGGAAAGGTACAAAGTTAATATCTTGGGAATGACAGAAATAAGATGGAAAGGGCAGGGTGAAAGGAATTGTGATAACTTTAAGATGATAATTTCCGGAGGTGATAAAGCTGAACATGGAGTGGCACTAATGCTTGACAAACAGACTAGTCAAGCTGTAATAGATGTTGACTGTTGTAGCGACAGACTGATGGTGGTAAGATTGAAGGGAAAGCCAGTAAACATTGTAATTTTTGTTGTGTACATGCCAACAAGTACTCATGCAGATGAGGAAGTAGATGACTTGTATAGCAAAATGGAAGAAAAAATATCACATTGTAAGAGCAAAGATTACATAGTAATAACGGGTGATATAAATACTGTTGTTGGAGATGAGAAGGTATTGAATGTGACTGGAAAGTATGGGCTGGGAAGAAGGAACATCAGGGGAGAGATGTTAATTGGTTTTTGTGTAAGAAACAACTTGTGCATTACAAATACATTATTTAAAAACCATGAGAGAAGGCAGTACACATAGAAGGCACCTGGAGACATACGAAGGATGCAACTCGACTACATTATTGCTGGGAAGCCATATAAAAACAGTGTAAAGAATTCATGCTCTTATCTAGGAGCAGATGTATATTCTGACCATTGTCTTGCTTTGATGAAAGTAAACCTCAAACTCAAAAAGGTAGCCAAAGCAAAACCATTCCTAAAATGGAACAGAGAACTGCTCAACACTGAAAAAGGAGAGGAGTTTATCAATGAAACCAACAACGAACTTGTAAGAAATAGTGACATTGTAACATCCGTGAACGAAAGGTGGATGAGACTAAGGAACGCAATGAATAAAGGAGCTAAAAACGCTATTGGCAAGACAAAATCGAAGAGAATTAAAAAACCTTGGGTGACAGAAGAAATGATAAAAGCTATGGATGAGCGGAAAGATTGGAAGAATGTCAACACAGAAGAGGGAAGAAGGAAATACTGAGAGCTGAATAATGACCTGAGGAGAAAAACAGACAGGGGAAGAGAAAAATGGTGGAAAGAGGAGTGCAGAGAAATTGAGAGGCTTGTTGAGATAGGAAGAGCTGATCAAGTCTACAAGAAAGTCAAGGAACTAACATTCAGTAAGAGAAGTAGCAAGATACAGCGAGGGATAGAAAGTAAAGATGGAGAAATGTTAAAAGATCCAGTCGACATAAAAATAGGTGGAAAGAGTGTGTTGAAATGCTGTATAATAAAGATGGAAGACCAACAAAACTTCCCTTAGAACCAGAGTTCGAAGTTAGTAACCAGGATGACATTGGGCCGGACATAATGAGAAGCGAAGTTCCAAAAAGCGATCAAAGAACTAAAAGTTGGTAAAGCAGAGGGAATAGACAATATCCCAGGAGAAATGTTGAAGATGTTAAAAAGTACTGCATTGGATGAAGTAGTACTATTGTGGCCACAGATCTACGTAGAAGGGACATGGCCGCAAGACTTTTTGAAAATAGTTATGGTACCAATAGAAAAGAAATCAGCAGCTAAGAAATGTGAAGACCACAGAACGATTAGGTTGATAACACATGTTTCAAAGATACTACTTAAAATACTGAACAAAAGATCTGAAAACAAAATAAAGGATGTAATTGGACAGGACCAGTTTGGTTTTACAAAAGAACGGGGAACAAGAGAAGCAATAGCTGTGTTGAGAACTCTGGCGGAACGTAGTATAGAACACGATCAAGAACTACATGTATTGTTTGTAGATTATGAGAAAGCCTTCGATAAGTTGGATTGGAAAAACCTAATGGAAATCTTCAAAAATGTTGGCGTGGACTGAAAGGATAGAGGACTTATACAGAACCTATACATGCATCAGACAGCAACAGTAAGAACAAAGATGGAGCGTCAGAGCCAGCTGAAATTGGTAAAGAAGTACGCCAAGGTTGCCTAATGTCACCTTTCCTTTTTAACATATTTGCTGAAGAAATGGTAAGAAGAGCGCTAGAGAACTGTCAAGAAGGAATTAAAGTTGGCGGACAGCTATTCCAAGCAATACGTTTTGCCGATGATCAGGCCATGGTAGCAAACTCTGAGAAAGGACTACAAGAAATAATGAACTATTTGAATAGGGTAGTTGAGAGTGTTGGTATGAGAATCAATGTAAAGAAAACCAAGGTGATGAAGATCAGTAAAAGAGGCGAAGGTAAGGTTAAAATTAAAATGATTGGGCAACCTATCGAAAAAGTTAAAACCTTTAAGTATCTCGAGAGTATTATAACAAGCGATGGTTATTGCAACAGAGAAATAAAATCACAAATAACTCTGGCAAAGGCTGCATTCAATTCGAGGCGAGAACTACTAACAAGAAAATTTAATCTGAACATTAAAAAGAATGATTAAGACGTTGGTGTGGAGTGTCCTGCTGTATGGATCAAAGTCGTGGGTGTTAAAGAAGGAGGATATCAAAAGGCTGGAAAGTGCAGAAATGTGGTTTTGGAGGAGAATGCAGAAAATCAGTTGGGCAGAACGAATGACAAATCAAGAAGTTCCATTCTTGCTTCAACTCTCTTCTCTATTTGCAGCAATGATCTGATAACTTGCTTTAGTTCAACAACATCAGTGCTGACGACAATACTTTGCCATTGGCTGTTAATCAAATTTGCGGGAGGTTTTAAGTTTGACCTTCAGGCTTTCAGAGAATGGAGAAGGAAGTGGCTGGTTTCTTTTAATACAGCATAAAAGCAATTTTTTCCCTTAATAAAGCTGAGCCCCCGTCTCCCACCAATATTATGAGGTTGGTTCTCTTGAAGAACTCTTATCACTGAGGATGCCGGTTTGTCATTTTCTCCAGCTATTTCTTGGTGTTCTTATATTCAATGTGTTCATAAGTCTGCTTACAAAAAGGTTGTTTCACGGTTTCACGCTTGAGTATCTTACCCTTAAGGTCATTTTGTATCTCTATAAATCCACTGTCCATCCTTGCACGGAATATTGTTGTTCCATCTGAACAGGTGCTCCCTTATCTTATCATGATGTTGGTGATCTAGTTTATTGATGTTTTTGTAACTTGACAGGTCTAATTCTTGGTGCTACTCTTCAACCTTTGTCCCATCTGTGAAGTACAGCTTGTCTTTGTCTTCTCTTTAGATATCATCATGGGAAAGGTTCTAATGAGTTTTCGTCGCCTATTCCAATTTAATTTATTGCACCTTATTTGACTCGTTCCTCTCAACGTCTTCATTCTTATAAAGGTGTTGCTCCTTGTTGTAATAAATCTTTTTATAAACGTAATTTCTTCCTTGGACGGCTAGATAGATCTCTTTGGTTGGCGGATGCTTTTGACTTGAATGTTTTTAATTTTAAGGTCAACTCATCTCTTGGCCTAACCATTTTTTTGTCCTTCTTTTTACAGTTTTAAACACTTAGTGGCTTTATTCCTTATGGGGTTTTTAAGTGTAAAAATTAGGTTTCCTTTCTCATAAAATATTTTAGATCTAACCTAATGTTAACATCATTCCTTGCCGTTATGTTGTAATAAAGTCACATTTTCCCAAAGATCTTTCGGGAAAGGTTTAGGACGGAAAGATATTAAATATACTAGGTAAAAGCTTTGATAACGAAAAGAAGAAAGGAAATTTTGCTTTGGAGAACAACACCTTTCCAGAATGGGCTTTTAAATACCATGAGCTTAAGGGGTAAGTAAAGTCAAAAAATAAAAATGTCCAAATCGAAAGTTTTGAAAAAGGAAAGTCAATGGTGTTGTCAAAGCACTTGGTCTTACAAGAATGACCCTTTCGTTTTGTTTACTTTCCTATATTTCGTTTTTTTCAACTGTAAAAGCTGTAAATAAACAATAGCAATACATAGGTTCTAGTTCTATACCCTATGCTAAACAATATGTATATTTTCATGAAAAGGCTATTTTATTATTAATAATGAATAAAATCTGATAGGCCATTAACTCTAAAGCATTAATTAAAAATCATTGATTTAAGTACGTTACAGTAAATGATTACTTTCAATTAGTTGTGTGCATTAATCCCTCGTGAAATAATGACAAATAAGGTCAACAACATGAAGCGTAAAGACAATCCTCAGTAACTCAAGCAGCACGGTTCGCAATCATACTTAATAAAGATGATATAGGTCTGTGCAATTCAATGTAGTACACATCTATGAGTTACAAGCTGGACAAAAATTGAGCAAGTCTCTTTAAAGACTAAATGTAAATTCCTGGTGCACTTGTGGCAAATGCAGTTAAAGTTAAGGAATGTGTTTGTTGCAGAGAACTTGTAGTCTTGCAACCATTCTTGGTTTCCTTGACATTTCTTACAGGAAGTTGAACCCGAGGCTAAACGATTAAATTTGTTTTAGAGGAATTTACGAAAATGTAATTTTCTTTGCTTTCATCAAACTCCAATTATACCTGGGTTAGAATTTAGGAAATTTCTCTCAAGAGAATAGTCATATCGTCAGCTGCAAGAAAAGAAATGGTAAGTATATGGCTTAGTTATCTTGGCTGGGTTGTTTTGGAAGAGATTGGTAAATAGCAATTATCAGTCTTATTTTGTTTTTCACAATAAAATTGCAAGTAACAAACATATTTGATATTTTCTGTGCTTTGACTTTTGTAAGACTTAATATGATGAACCAAACTATAAGGAAAATAATAAAGGTTACAACTAAATAAGGCCAGAATTGCTGAAGTTAATGAAGTTAGTTGTTTGTATTTTTAATTCACGGTCGACATTGTGAAATCATTTGGTTATTCTCTCGCTTTCCCTTGCATATTCTTAAGGGACACTTCGCAGTTTTTCAGGATCCGGTATCCTGAAGTAGCTTAACCCATCAATCTCAAGTCATATGACTCGAAGTTACCCCCTAGCAGCGAGAGACTTTCTTGAATGCTGACAGTAAAGCAGTAGTTTTTTGGGAAGATGATGTAGACACGTTTGCTTTTTCTGCTGTGCAAAGAATGACTTTTTACTTCAGTGCTTCTTAATATTGCGTATATGACGTTACAGTTCGGGTTTCAAACAAGAATATTCATGATAATGGCGTTTTCCGCAAACCATAAAAAGCGAAAAGTGGCACCCGAAAAGCAATCACACCAAACAATTCCTTGTTAAAAGTTCTATGGATTAAGACGATTTTATTTTTTGACCGCACTTCTGATTCAATACGACAAAAGAAAGCAAGACAAATAATTAAATCGGAGAATGATGTTGGTAAAAGGGAACGATAATTGACACTTACAGCGGCCAGCGTGCTGCGTAGGGTTTTTTGTTGACATTAGATGGTTGGGGAAGAGGAAAATTAGAATTAGGAAGTAGGAATAAGGAGGTGAAATTTATTTGACTATTGAATTTAGACAAACGAACGTTTAGCTTGAGCGCAAGGATTCAATGAGCTGTTGGATTGCTTAACTGCCAAAAATATATTATGGAGAGTATTGTAAATTTTATATAAGGAGTCTATTTGAAATTATTGTACGTAGCAAGTTGATCACTCATTCGCATTAAAACTTTACTGATAGTTTTCTCTGTCTTCCTGAATTAAAGTACGTAAATTGCCGTACAGGGAAGGATGTTTCAAAATAGCGAGGAGATGAAGAAGATAAAAACATTTTGTTAGAAGAGACGAGGAATCGGCAATAAAGAAAGCTATGGAAGTGAAAATGAAGTTATCAAATAATGGAAACTTACTATAACAGACGGACATAACAAGAGGATAGCTATGCAATCTTTTACTAAAGTGAAAACAATTAGAAACTTGCATAACCAGGCAATTTTTTCTAAGAGATCTAATCCGTGATTTGAATCTTTCGAAGAAATCTGCTGAGCTGCTAGCGTCGCGCCTGAAGGAAAGAAATTTCCTTCAAAAGGAGACTAAAGTAACCTTCTACCAGAATAGGCACGCTGAGTTTTTTTCTTACTTCCAAGGATTTGAGGAAATTGTTATTTGCAGTAATGTGGAACCTTTGTTGTTGAAGCTTGCCATCGATTTGTATAATTCTGACTCATGGCGCCTGTTCATTGACAGCTCTAAGAGAAGCTTGAAGTGTGTGCTTTTTCATCATACTATGTGTATGCATC